>JBANSL010000148.1:0-301889 GCA_037127255.1 Persicaria tinctoria | reverse complement strand
GATGCTATGGTTGTATTGTTGGGTTTATTTTGAGCTAATTTCATGTTCATATCATTATCAAATTGTTTATGGATCATGAGCTAATTGAATTTTAGAATTTTATATTGCGATATGTTTTAGAATTTGGGGCTTTTTGCCAAAAGCAAAATTGACTGAAATTGAGGATATGGTTGTGTTTTTGGGTTGATTTGGAGCTAATTTCATGTTCATAGCATTGTCATATTGTTTATGGATCATGATCTAATTGGATTTTAGAATTTTATTGCGATATATTTTAGAATTTGGGGGTTTTTTTGCCAACATCCAAATTGATTGAAATTGATTATATGGTTGTGATGTTGGGTTGATTTGGAGCTAATTTCATGTTCATAGCATTGTCAAATTGGTTGTGAATCATGAGCTAATTGGATTTTAGAATTTTGTTGCGATATGCTTTAGGTCGATTAGGTTCTTCTATTTTAGCATGAAAATCATAATTTAGCCTATTAGCTCAATTGGTAGAGCAATGTGCATTTGCACAAAGATGTGGGTTCAAATCCCACATAGGTTACATAATAGACAAGAGCGCAACAATCGCAAATTGTTAATCATGCACATTATAATCTTAGTTATGCACAATTGTATACTACTTTTGCACAATCCTATCTTACTTTTGAACAATTGTATTATTAGATATGCACAACATAATGTTACATTTGCAAAACATAGTGTTATATTTGCACAACTTAAAGTTATATTTTGCACAATATAATGTTATATTCGCACAACATAATATTACATGTGCACAACGTAACATTATATTATTAGATATGCACAACATAATGTTACATTTGCAAAACATAGTGTTATATTTGCACACCTTAAAGTTATATTTGCACAATATAATGTTATATTCTCACAACATAATATTATATGTGCACAACGTAACATTATATTATTAGATATGCACAATATAATGTTACATTTGCAAAACATAGTGTTATATTTGCACAACTTAAAGTTATATTTGCACAATATAATGTTATATATGCATTATATCATCTTATTTGTGCACATTATCATTTTATTATTGCACTTTATAATCTTATTCATGAACGGAAACACAAAAAAAAAGCAACCATAAATAGCTTATGCGGGATTTTGAACTCGAACCTTTGTGCATGGGCACATCACTATACCATTTTTTGAGCTAATAGGCTTTTAATGGCACATGTTGCATTAAAGTACAAAACTGTCATAAAATAGCAGTCCATAAAGAAAATTTTTGGTATGACACATTATGAAAATGCACATTTATTAATAATAACATTTATTGTATTATTTGTTCACTTTATATTTTGTAATCTCATCTTTTTCCCTTTTTAAAATAAAGACAAAAATTGTGATGTAACATTCTTGTTGTATTTTTTTAATATTATAGTTGCACCTAACAATATTATTTCAAATAAAAATTAGGGGCTAAAATCTGTAATTTTCATAATTGAAATATGGGCAATATTCGTATGAATGGAAAGTTTGGGGGAGGCGTGTGAAATTTACCCCATAATTAGGGTCATTTAACCATTTTCCCATTTACTCATAAAATTAGGCCCGTTTACACCAAAATTAGGCCCATTTATTCATTACTCATTTAATTAGGTCCATTTACTTCTAAATTAGGCCCATTTACATCCAAATTAGACTATTTTCACTTTAAGAGAGATTTTCATCCTAAGCCCCATTTTCATTTGAACCTTTACCTATATCTATATATATATATATAGATATATATATATATATATATATATATATATATATATATATATATATATATATATATATATATAGTATGGATCATATGTACTCACCTCTTATTGAGTATCAAGTACACAGATCTACACCGTTGATTAAATGGAATAAGTGGCTATGATTAATTGGCACTTTTTCTCTTTTTTTAAATTTAAAAACGGTGGGGCCCATAGGATTGGTTGGCTGACTTGCAAAGAGGAGCCGCGTGCAGGGTACGACAGACTGAATTTTGAGAGTAATTGAATTTGTGGGCACCATTAATAGCTTTTTTTATTTTGAAAAGGCTAGCCTTTTATTTTATTTTGAGAAGCCTACCCATTTATTTTGATAAGCATTTTGATAAGCCTAGCCTAGCCTTTTGTTTTGAAATGGAAGGATTGTATTATTTTGGGGTGTATTTTTTTTAAGAAGCCTAGCCCTTTATTATTATTATTATTATTATTAGACTATATATATGTTGAATTGTTAAGATTATTTAATTAATTTTTTTATTCGGTTGTATTACAACATATTCAATGGTCGATTATTAGTATTATTTGAAGGTTGGTCGATCATTCGTTGATATCGAGGGATTATTCAATGGTATCGCAAGATTATTCGATTGTATTAAAGGATTATTCATTGCTACGACTGACTTGACATTGGTAATAGATTCCTATCGGCTTTAAATTATTCGATGATATCTCTAGATTATTCGATCGTATCGACGGATTATGCGATGATATAGATGGATTATTCTAATCGGCTGGCACCCTAAAAGCGCCTAGAACTTTGAACTAAAAATTATTCGATGGTATCACTTGATTATTCGATGGTATATCTTAATTATTCGATGGTGTTACAATATTATTCGGTTATTTATGTCATTTTAACAAATAACTAAAAATTATTCGATGGTATCGCTGGATTATTCGATGGTATCACATGATTATTTGATAGTATTGATGCATTTTTCATTAATCTGACCGCCAATATTAAAAAAAAAAAAACATCTCATTAAACACAAAACTCTTTTCCCCCAAATACCTTTGATATTGAAGAATGAAAGAGCACTTTAGGTCTCAATTTCTCCAATTAATTGGATTAATTATCACGCAAAACTCTTTTCAATAGAATAACCCTAATCCCACCATATCAAAAATCGATCATTCGTCTCTAACAAATTTGGTCCCAATCACCCATAATTCATCTCTAACAATTATCCATACAAACTAATAAAACTAAAAGGAAGATATGGGCATGATTGATTTGCAATCTCTTGAATCATCTCTATGAATGATTTACACAAATCGAAAAAGGCATTCACCCCAATCTCAAATCAAAGAAGGCAATTATTGAGGGATCAATGGTACAACAATGATATTTTTCCCCTTGCAACTCCAATACTAAATATTAAGGATACAATTAAAATTGTTTGCCTCGTTCACAAAGTCATCCTTGCTATCAGCCGAGGATACCACCATTTTCTTAGTTGATCGGTCGGAATAGGTGTCTGACTCTGAACTCTTTCCACCTCTAGGGGTGGCTTTCCCCTTTCCCTTGCTTTTGGTAACTTCACATAAAAGACACAATCAGGACTCTCAATTATCAACCCAAGTAAACATACTTATGCATAAACAACCACATACAACTGCATAATAGAGGTTTACACCAGAATAAAGCTTCAAATCCAATCAAAACCCTCTCAAGTAAACATCCTCATGCATAAACAACCAGACGTAAACAACCGCATAATACTGAATAGACAGACACATGCATCTGCATAAAGTTTGTTTACACTCGAATAAAGCTTAAAATCCCCCCAAAAAAAACCAATCGATAAATCAGTAGTCAATTATCAACCAAATTAAACATACATATGCATAAACAACCACACACAACTGCATAATGTGGGTCTACACCAGAATAAAGCTTCAAATCCAATCAAAACCCTCCCAAGTAAACATACTTTCCGTTAACACTTGATTCACATTACCATACACACAATTGCTCTCTAATGTTAATCGTTTTCACAAACAAATCCACTAAATTCATCAAAGAATCCAAATATCAAACAAATAAAAAAATTTCACCCCTAAAAAAATCTACCCTCATCTAAAAACAAATCCAAATTCGTTCAATCGCATCGAATGCACAACAAACTGAGGAAAAGTATTCAAATATTCCATATCTATCAAACAAATAAACACAAACAACGTTTTGCCCCTAAAAAGATTGATTCATCCATCAAAACCTAAAATTTCAAACTAAATTTCGACCTTAATTTCAAACCCACACTCGAGAACAATCACATAAACTTCGACCTGAATTTCGACATAACAATCGATTGTATACTTATGAAACAAAAACCTAAAAAACGCCCCTAAAATCAACAAGGAATAATCAAAGCCCCAAATTCGGTCAACCACGAACAAGAACTGGAAAATCGATAACAAAAACATACTTACCCATTTCAGAAATAGACGGATGCGGTTGAAATCGCCGGCGGTAGCAGTTCCTCCACCAGGGTCGTGCTCGGAATCCGACTTCGGCGGCCGGAGATCTCAGATGCGGGATAGACGGATGCGGTTGAATATGAAGGAGTGCGGGATCTCAGGTGCGGGATAGACGGAGATCCCAGGGTTTTGGGTTTGGGTTCAAGTTCGACGGTCGTCGATCGCTCCTCACTCACTCTCTCCTGGATCGAAAAGTCGCGATAGTGGGGTAGGGTTTGGGTGACTTTCTTTCACGCGCGGGGGTTAAGTGTGGTTAGGTGTTTTGGGGCTTTTTCCTTTTTAATCTCAGCCATCCGATTCTATAGAATCAAGGGCCTAGATGTGTGTACTTGATACACAACAAGGCATGAGTACACCGGAACCATCCCCTATATATATATATATATAGAGGGTGGGTCATGTGTTAACAACCCTTATTATGTTTTGTGTTAACAAATACAAGCCATTTATTGATTAGAAATTGATGGATGAGATTATTCCCCAAAATTAATTAATTGTAATATTAAAAGAGAAAAAACTCTCTTTTCCCTCAATACTCGTGTGTGAGATCACAACCCAAATCCCTTTTTCATCATCTTCATTCGCCTCCCAGAAACCCTTTTTGTCGTTTGAAGAAGACGATCCGGTGGCCACCACTGCAACTTCTAGCGACGCACCCAGACGTACGCTTGAAGGGAGGCACGTCGGCGAAGAAGCAATCGACGACGACGAGTGGAGGATTGGCTGAAGCTGCGTCGAGTTGAATAGCAGAGGCAGTCAACGGTTGCGTTGTGTCTAAATAGCATTCCTCCATCGTCCCACAAATTAAATTGTGTTACTGTGATGAATATTTCTTAAATTTTGCAGAATATTGATGAATAACTGGGAAATTGTGATGAATATTGCCAAGGTTGATGATAATGAATCATAAACTTTGATGAATCTTTGCAAAATATATACTCTTTGCAACTTTGGTGAATAATTGATTGAAAGTAATGGATATATGATAAATTTTGCCGAATATTGATGACAACTTGGAAAATGGTGAAGATAAAAAACTTTGATAAATCTTTGATGAATAATTGTGAGATTGTAATGAATATTCCTTGAATTTTGCCGAATACTGATGAATACTTTGAATATTGCAATTACTCTGTGATGAATATTGTTAAGGTTGATGAATAATTATTCATGGTTTTGATGAATAATTGAGTGACTTTGGTGCATATTTTATAAATTCTGCCGATGATGAATAATTGTTGATGCCAATTAATCCAAAATTTCACAATTAATTGAGTGATTGTGGTGCATATTTTACAATTATTGATGAATAATTGAGTGACTGTGATGCATATTTCACAATTATTGTTGATGCCAATTAATCCAAAAAATAGTTACGTCCATGTTTTTTTTGCATCCGACAACCGCCCTCAGCAGCCAAAATTTCATAGTTACAACGCATACTTGCTTCCCAACATCGAATAGTTCAATTGCTAATTACGTTTTCTAACCCATTACCGGCATCCATTAATGAGTTTCCATCCGATTTTCTTCTTCCTCTTCTTCATTGTCCTCTGATGAAACGTCGATATGATTTTCAAATAGCGGATTAATTGATAATGATCCTGATTTGTATGACCAAAAATATTTTAAAAAAGGAAATTGGTGAAAATTGGCAAAAAATAAAATAAAAAATCAGCGCTCTCCTTAATTTTCTCACACCCGGTTTTAAGTAGATAACTGTCTGCTTGCATCACACGCTCTACAATTGTGAGAGGGGAGCAGTTATATGGATGGGTCCCACTTTTTTAATAAAAACAAAATATTAAAATCCCTAATTAATCACAACCTTTCATCTTCATTCAATCAACGGTCATTATTTGTTAACACAAAACACATTAAGAGTTGTAAACATTTGATCCATCCTATATATATATATATATAGGATGGATCAAATGTTTACAAGTCTTATTGTGTTTTGTGTTAACAAATATAGGCCGTTGATCGAATCAAAATCGAAGGTTGTGATTAATCTTGAATTTAAGTAATTTATTTTTAATAAAAAAGGTGGGACCCACGGGGAAAACTAATCCAATCTCACAAGGGAAGTGCGTGTGATGCACATGCATGTAACTGCTCGAATTCTGCAAAGAGAAAATCGTGGGAGACGCTTAATTTTTTTGTTTTTTTGCCAATTTACTCCAATTTCATTTTTGAAAAGATTTTTGGTCATACAAATCAAGATCATGATCTATTAATCTGGTATGTAAAATCCTTGAAAATCTATTCATCCAAGCGAACGGTGAAGAAAGGGAAGATTCATCAAAGTTTTTTAACTTCATAATTTTCCAAGTAGTCATCAATATTCGACAAATTTTAACAAATATTCATCACAGTCACTCAATTATTCATCAATGTTTTTGTTAAAATTTATCAAATATTCATCACAATCACTCAAATATTCATCACAGTCACTCACATATTCATCACAATTACTCAATTATTCATCATAGTTTTTGTTAAAATTTATCAAATATTCATCACAGTCACTCAAATATTCATCACGATCACTCAAATATTCATCATATTTACTCAATTATTCACAATTTCCCAAACATTCATCAATATTCGGCAAAATTTAAGAACTATTCATCACAATAACACAATTATTCATCAAAGTCAAGAATCATTTCACCAATATTCATATCACGTCCTCCGAGTATGAAACAGGACCTATTTCGTATCAGTTACTCAAATGTCTACAATATTCATATCAAGACAACAGATATTCATCAAATTAATCCCCTTTCAACTCCTCTCTAATGAAAATTCGCGTTCACCCCTAACCCGGGGCGAATTCAATGGTGCGCTACAATGGCGTCATCGTGGTGTCCCTTCAAGCCGCCTACAGACTCCGCCAACTAGGTTCACTTACAGGCGTTACAACCAAATGTGCGACTCTCGGATGAGCACTATTTGCCGGAGTCGCCCTCTAATTTCTCCGGAATTGCCCTAGTATGAGATTCGATGAAGAGGGTGAGAGACGATTGTTTTCTAATCGTCCAAAAAAAAGGGGGATTTGGGTTGGGATATCACGAGCGTGTGTTGTGAGACGGAAACGATATCTCCACCGCTAATTTTTACTATTTCCACCGCTAATCACCGCATAGGTATACGGTGGTCTTAATCCACTTTTTCCCAGACCCGCAGTGGGTCCGTTGACTGTACACTGTATGCGGTGGGTTATGGCGACGGTATACATGCGTTGGGTTTTTGGCAATTGGAAAAGGTTCTAGAAGTTATCCAAAACCGTCGCCATAACTCACCGCATACCTATGCGGTAGGTTATGGTGACGGTTTTGGACTGTTATGGCGACAGTTTTGTACTGTATAGCGACGGTTCAAATCCACCGTATGTCTCTACGGTGGGTTATTGCGACGGTTTTGAACTGTTATGGTGACGGTTTTTGGCATGTATACGGTGACCCACCGTATACTTATGCGGTGGGATCATTGACTGTCATTAAACCCACCGCATATCTATGCGGTGATTAGCGGTGGAAATAGTAAAAATTAGCGGTGAAAATATCATCACCCGTTGTGAGAAAAGGGTAGTTTTTATCTTTTCATATTAAAATTAATTAATTTCAATAATTAATCTCGTCCTTCCATTTACAATCAATCAACGGCTTATATTTGTTAACACAAAACACATTAAGGATGTTTACACATGACTTAACCTCTCTCTCTCTCTCTCTCTCTCTCTCTCTCTCTCTCTCTCTCTCTCTATATATATATATATATATATATATATATATATATATATATATATATATATATATATATATATATATATATATATATATATACACTATGTTAGGATCATCTCCTCCCTAGTATGCAAACCTAGATGTAACATATACTCCCTCCGTTTCCTTTTAACTGACTTTTTACTATTCATGCACGTTTTTTAATGTGTGAAAAAATATATGAAATAATAATTTTTTAAAATATTTTTTTCGATAATCTCATACTTATTGGTGATAAGTATAATATTATGAAAAAAATATTATTAAAATATTAATATTTAATATAGTTTTTATCGTTCTAAAACTACGTGCATGACTTGAAAAAGTCACTTAATAGGAAACGGAGGGAGTAATTATTTAAGGTATTTTTTAATAATTAAAAAAAAATTATTTACATTGTAAATATCAAATAACATATATATCTATACTTTTTTTTAATATAAATGAAATTTTTTAAAAATATTAGAAGAATCATTATTTTAGAATAATAATCATAATATTTATTACAAATATCAATTTGTAAGAAAAAATATGCAAATATATATTATTGGACATGCACAATATAAATATAGTATTTAATTTTTTTGTATTAATTAAAAGTACTCTAAATAATTTTGGGTTACACCTACATACAAAGTAGTCAAGGATACTAATTCAAATACCTTGTAGAATGAAACAAGGTTGAATTGGTAGCTTGGGTGGTAGAGGTCTAGAGGCGTGCTGAATTGGTTTGGTAGAGGTCACAGGTTCGAAACCCATCCTTTTCTATTTTATTTTCCCATTTAAAGCTCTTCCCCCCCGGCCCTGCCTTCTTCTGTTCGATTTTTTTTTCAAACTCAGCAGGCAGGAGAAAAGGGAACCGCGAGCGACCCAGGCCCTCCTCTCGTCGTCCTACTCTCCGCTCTCCACCGCCCGACTCCACCACCGTCGCCGACAACCTTGCACCCGGTTTGGTTGGCTACCTTCACAACTTGGACCGTCGACATCGCCGCAAACTCGCCCGACTTGGACTGTTCGATTCAAAGGTACATTTGACATTTTCTATGTTAAAGTTTATATATTATGAAATTATATTTTCAATTCAATTTTGAAATTCATGAAAGTTTGAAGGTTAGATTTTCAAATTGAAGTGCAATTTGTAAATAGGATCCATCACACATACCTCTACACAATTTAATGAATTTATGCAATACGTGTCAATGAGGCTATTTTATAACCTCAACAACAATAGTCGAGCTCCCTCAATAACCTCAACAACAGAAGCCGAGCTCCCTCCTTAACCTCAACAACAGAAGCCGAGGTTATTTATTAAGCTCGGCTTAAATGTATGAGAATTTAGATAAGATCTTTAAAAGGGGTCCTTATAAACCTCACAAAACGTAGACGAGGCTCCATTATAACCTCATTTTTGTTTGCCGAGGGTACGTATTAAGCTCGTCTCATTCTGTCGAGCTTATGCATTAACCTCGTTTCTATCTGCCAAGCTTCTTCCTTCAACGGTTTTTTCGAACGAAGACCAAAAATTGTCATTCGATAATCACGATAAAGCGACCGATATACCAATTCGTGTGTTGATTGATTGATCTTTTGATTAATTTCATCGATTTTAGGCTGTTTTCAATCAAAACAATTCGTTCAACAGATTTAGGTTTCGATTCAAGAAAAGAGAGTTTTGTCCCTTTTTGCAATGTGTTCGGAAAAAATGAAAAGGACCTATGATAGTTTAGTTGAAATTATCTTGTCAATAGTCATTCTGACATCTTGCCTAAAGCCCTTATGCTATTTATTTATTTATTTTGTTTCTCTAACTTGCTGACATGTGAACGTTTTATCTTGCCCCGTGCTTACATGTGATTTCAAAGGCTTGTTGCTGTGTTTTTTTTTACGGAAATTTCACGAGGTACTCTCGAGGTATCACGAAATTCACGTGGTGACCAATATTTTTACCTCTTTCACGTGGTACCCCTGAGGTTTGGAATTTTTTCACCTCGTGCCCCTCCCTCTTAATTTTAACATCCTCCGTTAACTTTTAATTAAAAAAAAAACATCATCCGTTATCTTTTAATTAAAAAAAACACCAATATTCTTTAACCTGTGTAAAACGCGAGTTGCCCAGAAGAGGAGAAACCCGACAGGCGAGCGAGCTGCTGGAGGGGCGGACTCCGACAAGCGTCTCCGGCATCGGTGGTGGTGGCGGACTCCGGCGTCGGTGGTGGCGGCGGACTCCGACATCGGTGGTGGTGGCGGACGAGCGAAGGCGGTGGTGCTGCACAGTCAGACGTAGTGAAGAGGGCGAGATTTCGACAGGTATGTCCAATTTCGAGCTTTTTCGACTATTTATATGGTTAATGTTGCTCATGCAAGGTTGCTTCTACACCAATTGCTCTCTAATTTTTCCCCTTCTTCGAAATTGTAGAAGAATTTAGTAGTTAGGGACTTAGGGTTCTCGAATTTGTCTAATTTATGAAGAAATTGATAGTTATTGATTCTAAAATGGTGTTGAAATGGTGATTTATTGTTTCTGAAATGTTTATTTATCGACTCTGAAATGATTCTAAAATGGTTCATGATGGTTAATTTGAGTAAGAGAATTGTCCACCGGATGAGGGTTGGAAATTCAGTTATGGTGTCAATTTGTCTTATAATACTTGTAAGCCTATTTGCTCAAAAGGCAGAGCAATATGTTAATACACATGGATGAGGGTTCAAATTCCTCATAGGCTAGATTTTAGTAACAAAAAGAAACGTTAATTCTTTATGCAAGTTATGAGACCTATGATTAATGTAGTTGGGATTTAGGTGTCTGAATGATACCGCTATAAAATTATTTAGAACCAAACTCATATATATTTCAATCGAGAGAACTTAAATGGTATTATCTCTTACTTTAAACTTCAGCAACCCAACGTTCTCCTTTATATGGCATATATAAACTGAAATTTTTAATAGATGTGAAAAGAAATTGGGTTGATTGCTTCAAAAAAAAGGGGGGCTGATTTATAAGAAACAGAATATTCCAACTTCAAACCATTTATCCCTTGTGATATATAGTTTCCTGGTTGATCAACTGATTGATTTAAAGTAAATCAGTCCATAGCATATATCACATATGCAATCAGCAGATTTAAACACAAACCAAACAATAATTTTTGTTCTAGCTAGGAAAACTTTTATGACAGTGCATAAGAATAATGCAAAAAAGTTGGAGAGCTATACTGAGTATATATGTAACAGTTCAAGGGACCAAAACCAAAAGCGAAAACTTGCCTAACTTACCAAAATTAAGAGCTTTTATAGTGTAGATTGGTAACATGTTCAAATATTCACAATAGCCTACGTGGGGATCGAACCCACATCTCTTGCATAAGCACACACTCTACCGTCTGAGCTAGTAGAGTTTTTGACAAGATTCAAATTCATAATAGGATGGAGATATACACCATCATAGTTAGAATTTTTGCTCAAATTCTCATTCTAAATTATCCAGATTTGTCCCTAAATTATCATCTCAAATCATAAATTGCTCCAATCTTAGTCTAATTCACGGTTGTAATCTTTCAATCTCTACAATGTCTATTTGAAGCAAAGTCAAGCAACCCATTATATAGCAGTTCGAAAATTTTCAATGAAATGTCAAGTAACCAAGCACTACAATTTTCAAAGAAATGAAAAGCAATCATGAAACAAGTGCAAGCACTGAATTTTTTGACTGAAATGTCGTCTGGTGGCTCAAGGCAAAGTGAAGCAACCAAGCACTAATTTTTTTTAAGGAAACCAGTGAGGCAACAGTTTAAAATTCCAAACCTCCAATTTGTATGCTCGATTCTACAATCCCCAAACACTGAACCCACAAATCCACCCATGACCCCAATTTGAGCAATACCCCAATCTATAATTGATTCCCAATTATAGATTTTAGGTATAGGTACTTTCTGAAATGGTTATTTATTGAGTAAGAGAAATGGTTTATGATAGTTGATTCTCAATTCCCCCAATCTATGATTTTCGTCCTATTTGAACAAAGCCATAATACCTATACCTAAAATCATCAAAACGCAGCCTATATACTCCTGAACAACAACAAATCATCAATAAAGTTCATATGTACACAAATATTTGCACAAATCAACCATCATACTAAACCCTAATCTTTGGTAAAATATGAAATTTGGATTGAGATTCACCTGTAACTAGCCGTCGAGTCCATGATTGGAACTCCGCCACCACCGATGCTGGAGTCCGCCACGATCACCGACGCCGGAGACGCCTATCGGAGTCCGCCCCTCCAGCAGCTCGCTCGCCTGTCGGGTTTCTCCTCTTCTGGGCAACTCGTGTTTTACACAGGTTAAAGAATATTGGTGTTTTTTTTAATTAAAAGATAACGGAGGATGTTTTATTTAATTAAAAGTTAACGGAGAATGTTAAAATTAAGAGGGAGGGGCACGAGATGAAAGAATCCCAAACCTCAGGAGTACCACGTGAAAGAGGTAAAAAAATTAGTCACCGCGTGAATTTCGCGATACCTCGGGGGTAACTCGTGAAATTTCCGTTTTTTTATTACTATTTTGGCAGGGTCTCTGCAACTCATACCATTTGTGGTGCTTAGTATTAAACAGCCATGTTATTTTGGTTCTTGCTTAATTTCTTTATATGTAAGTCTTCCATTTAGTCCTGAGAGTACGTATAGTGGATTCTACAAGGCCAATTAAGGTACAAAGAGAGAGAGGACTTTAGTTCGTTTGCTCCAATTAAGTTTGTGGATTATTTATCATTTATAGTAAAATATAAGCAATTTAGATGAATTAATATTAGCAATAATTTTTTGTATAAAAAATGATTAGCAATAGTTTTTCTTTGAAAATTATGTTGGCAGTAGTTTTTTTTTAAATATAGCAAATAGTTTGTAGAGAAATTTTGGTGAAATATCACATTTTTGCTAATTTAATTAGGTTATCAGCACCCTAATTTATTAAATTGGCCGTCATAACACCTATTCAATTTTTTTTAAGTCTTTGTGCGCCTTTACCCTTTCTTCTCTATTAGTTCTCGGTTGGTTCATCCACCCACTTTCCCTTTCACCTCCGTCAGATCTAGTGCCCTCGTCCATGGCGAGATCTCCCTCTCTCAACCTCCGATGGTCTCCGTCCGGATCGTCCCCAAGCCGCCGACCTCATCCCGAATCTCCCTCTCCCTCTCCCTCTCGCTCTTGGTTGTCGTCGATGTCTCACTCTCTACTCCCCTTCTTCTGCTCTCTCGCCCTCGCTTTTGCTGCCTCTGCTGCCGGCCGTTGAGGGCCAAATTAGACCTTCTTCTGCCATCACAATCTCTCGTTTTCCCCCTCTCGGTCGGGCTTGAAGGAGCCAGCGCCTCGTCCCACTTCTTTGCCCGCAGAGAAATAATTGGACGCTTGAACTTCATAAACTCGAGATCGAGAGAGAAGGAGAAATTAGGAACCTATGTTGGTGGTACCGGCGCTGCTCGGTCTCTAGAATTCCACTCGCGTCTCGCTCCCTCTCCAGGTGATTTAGTGTTTTTGTCCTCGTTCCTTTTAGAAAAATTTGCATATTGTTTTCGTTTTAGGATCCTTTTTCCTCGCACCAAGTATTGCACTCATACCGATTTGGTTTTAGGGTTGATGCTTGTGGTTGGCTAGGGATCCTGAATGTTATGTTTTCTCAAACTCAAATTCATTAGACTTTGTTAACTTCTACCTCACGTGCAAATCTTTAATTTCCTTCCCTATTGAGATTTGATTGCTTCAATCCTTGTCCGAATTTCTCTTCGTTTCATCTCATGTGCTAATATTAGGGGTGGGCACAAATCCCGCAAATCCCGGTCCCGTCCCGGGTCCGTCCCGGTCCCGTCCCAGTCCCGGTGGGATTTCGAAAAAAAATAGTAAATCCCGTCCCGGTCCCGTCCCGCAAAAATTATGCGGGACGGGACGCGGGACGACCCTTCCCAATCCCGCAAATCCCGTCACGTCCCGCACATATATAATATTATTTATACATTATATTATATATAATATATATAGTATACATATTATTTTATATTACGTATACAGTGTGTATATATTTACATACACTAATATATACATTGTGTAAAGCAAGCTAGGGAAGGGGGAGATTAGCCCAACGACACTGGATAGTCTGCATCTTTGAAAATATACACTAGTACACAATGTAATACATATACACTGTATATTATTTGGGTAATGTGTATGTACATATTATATATAGGGTAACCTGGAAAATATAAGAAAATTATCGATCTAAATGTGTTACGTCTTTAAAAATCGTAAAATATATAGAATTTTTTTTTTATATTTTTATAATTATTTTTATCTGAGGGACAAGGCCCATCCCATCCCGGTCCCGTCCCGTCCCGTGAGGGACAAGACCCGCGCGGGATTGAAAAAAAAAAAGAGTAAATCCCGTCCCGGTCCCGTCCCGCAAAAATTACGCGGGACGGGACGCGGGACGACCTCCGTCCCGTCCCGCGCCCACCCCTAGCTAATATTACCTTCCAATTGTTCATCAATTAATGTTTATTTTCAATTGCTTCAAGTTAACGCATGTCCTCGGCGTGATTCCTTCACCACTGGTTTCTACGGGATTCTCTGTCAAATCTATAGAAATATAGATTTATGAATCTTGAAAGCTCGTTAGTGACGCTGTGATTAGTTGTGATAAGAAATCAGGTTCGAATTTTGATCTGTTAGATTCTGGTTATAAGACAATTAGATGCGAAAGGGGCAAAGGGCTGCAATTTTGATCCTTTAGTTTCAGATTTTGGATGAGATGCATTTGCAATTATTGATGTTCATCATATGAAATTCTTGATACAGATTGCTTTAAATAATTGCAGATATGATGATAACAACACTAGATGACAAGGGAAAAAATCATAATCTCAAGCTGTGATAAATACTTTGAGACCATACATAGTAGGAAGAAGCTACCAAGAAACATAGAATGTAGATGCTGGAAATTGAACAATGGATTTCTATCCCATTCTTTGTGTCTGATTTACAAGAATGGTACTGAACTTTCCTCCCCCACACCACTTGAACGCATAATGAACTCAAAATTTGTAGTTTGAGTTGTGAAATGCGTCCTTTATTTCTAATTGGGAACTACTGCCTCATTATTTATATGTTTTGATAAACAGTCTCTGTAGTTTAACACGTGACAATGCTTCCATTTACCCATTAGGATCCATGGTGGAATCCAGCTGTTGAGAGCGTGACGATCAAGAGATTCATCATCAAGGTGTGTCTTTAGGTGTGTGTGCCTTGTCATGTTATTATGGTGCTTTTAGCTAACAAGGCTTAATAAGATAACTAATGAGGTAAAAACATGGTGATACAATGACATTTTAGCATTGCTGAACACATCCCTTACCCTTATCTTGCTAAATTAACTTTGCTACATTTCAACCCCACTTACTACTCTTGGTGTTATGTGTCCTCTTTACATTGATGTGCAGCCTAATGTCGAGTCCAGGTAGAAGGGTTTTATGTCTTCTTCAAACAGGGTTGATTGATATACTGATGCGCTAAATATGTATAACTTTCAAAAGGAATTACTGTATCTTTTTTCCTTTTTAGTTGTGAACTAAATGAGTGTAAAGATAGACATGAGCAAGGGTCGACCCGGACCCGACGGGTTTTGACCCGGCGGGAACCCGAAGGGTCGACGACCCGACGGGTTAGGCTCGACAAGGGTCAGGGTCGAGGTGGGTCAAGGGTTAGGGTTAGGGTCATGCTGATTTTGACCCGTAGTCCCGGTGGGTCGAACCCGAAGGGCCGACCCATAGGGTCAACTTGCCGGGTCATCTATTTTTTTTTATAAATCTAGGTGAAGAGGAAGAGGAATTCAACATTATAGAATGACGGAGCCATCTAGAGAGATCCCAATTTCCTACTCTGTAGGCAATCACTCGTCAAATATTCGTCGCTCATTGCTCAACACTAGCGGTGGAGCAACGTTTTAGCCAATGTGGTCAAATATTAAGTGAGAAGAGATCAAGACTCTCGCCCGAGACTCTAGAAGATCAAGTTTGCCTAAACGATTGGAAAAGGGCGGAGATGCGAATTCAAAATAAGACCACTTAATTGAGTCAGACTCGGATGAAGAACTCGACGATGATACAATGGTCAAGAGCTCAGATGCAAAGCAAGGAGAAGAGGCCTAGCATGGGATAAGGTAAGTAAGGATAAGAGCGAATGTAAAGAACTACGTGAGCTTTGATTCCTCTTCCCCAAGAGATACGTACACAACTAGCTACAAAACCGGTCCATACCCTTCTTCCTTTTTCTTTTTATTTTTTTTAACTTAAATTTTTTTTTAAAAAAAATGACATGTCATGACCCGACGGGTCACCAAAACCCGTTGACCCGTGGCTTGGAAGGGTCAGGGTTAGAATCAGGGATATCCTGACCCTTGACCCGGCGGGTCCAACCCGTGCTCAAGGTAAAGATGCACCGGTGTATTGTCTTGTGTGTATTTATTTGATAAGCATTCATTGGTACAATTAATCTTGTATTTGTGACGATGGAAGACTATGGGCCTAATTTTCGGTTGTTTACTTTGGGCCTTAGCCTACTTCTGTAACTAGTCTTAGGCCCAAACCTCTGTAACCGAATATAAATGGGTTTGTTCTTGTTGTAACAAACACATATAATACAATACACATTTTCCCTCCACTCTCAAACCTCCGAATTCATCAATGGCGGATCTCAATCCGATCCAGTGAATTCGTCAGGTTCTCTCATGGTATCAGAGCTTTTAAGCTCGATTTCTTTTTCCGCAAACACATTCATCCTCTAATCTCGTCCTTTACCTTCATTTTTGGTCCAATTCTCAGCTCTTCTGATCAAAAAAAAAAATGGCGACTGAAACCCCAAATGTAGCAGACAAGCTCACAATTGAAGCTACAGATCCTTTGTATCTTCAATCCAGTGATCATCCTGGACTGGCGATTGTCACTGAGGCTTTCGATGGGAGAAACTTTGCCAAGTGGAAGAGAGCTGCGAAGATAGCTTTAAGCGCAAAGAACAAGCTCAGATTTGTTAGCGGGAAGCTGCCGAGACCGGATGAGGAAGATCCAAAGGCCGAGATCTGGGATAGGTGCAACGATATGGTCATATCGTGGTTGATCAACAGCTTGGATCCCGAGATTCGCAGCAGTGTGATGTATGCCGACACAGCAAAGGAAGTTTGGGATGAATTGGAGTTCCGATATGGTCAAGTCAATGGAACTCAGATCTTCACTCTTCAGCGAGAATTGAGTACTTTCTCGCAAGGTACGCTTACTGTCTCTGCGTATTTCAATAAATTGAAAACGCTTTGGAAAGAACTGGACAACATTAGGAAGATTACGCCATGTGGTTGTGAATCTGGGAAAGAAAACATGAAAATAGTTGAAGAACAAAAGCTGATGCAGTTCTTACTTGGATTAAATGACTGTTATATCCCTGCAAGAGGATCTGTGTTGATGATGCAGCCTCTACCAAGTGTTAGTGTCGCTTATTCTATGATCTCACAAGAAGAGTCTCAACGTGAGTTCAAGAATCAAGTAACGCCAGTTTCAGATCTGACCTCCTCCTTCAATGCTGAAGTCAAGAAAGGAGATGCAAAAGGGGATTCAAGCTCAGCTGCTAAGAAGACAGGGATGTATTGTATTTCGAATCTAGTATTTATTCTTACGGGACTTTGGTTCCAACATCTTTGTATCATGTGAGTGGCGTACGTAGCATACTAGCATTTATACAACTTGTCACTTGTGTTTTTTTTCCTTGCAGATTAACCATTTTATAGTATAAGAGCTATACAGTAATATGGAAAAACAATTTAGTCATGACTCATGAGTACATTACTATTTAAGCTTATGGCTTTACTTTGTGTCCGGTTCAGTTTTTTTCTCATACAATGACATAGAAGAAACCTTTGCCATGATTTATAGAAAATAGGATAAACAATTTTGTTTTTACATGTGCAATATGGTGACACTATTTTGATTCCACGTTTTAAGCTCCTATGCATTCAATTATATAAAAATGTCACCATAAACAATTGTGGTTAATGAAGTGTAATAACAAATGTCATCAATGAATAAAAGTCGTCAATTGCAATTAACAAAGTGGCATCAAATGATTAATTTGACTTTTTTATAAAAAAGACATCAAATAATTACATTGGTTAATTTTTCCTAGTATTTTTCATTGCAACTTGAGACCTACTGTGTGTTTCTTTGTGTATGGTATATTGGTATTCAATTGGGTTTATAAACTTTGCTCTATGTTATTTGCTTCCATGAAATGTGTTGCATAATTGAATGCTGAAAAATAGTAGGATTGAAAAGGAAGAGACAAAATGGGCTCTTTCGGATTGTCATCAATGAATAAAATCCGTCAATAAAATTTGTAAAAATCACATTTCATTATATCATCAAATTGTATAAAAAAAATGTGATAAAAATGTCATCAACAAAAGATGTCATCACAAATCATCGAGATAAATGAAGTGTAATCACAAATGTCATCGATGAATAAAAATGTAATAAACATGTCACCACAAGTGATTGCATCAATGAAGTGGCATCAAACGATTTGATTAAAAAAAGTGGCATCAAATAATTACATTAGAAAAACGATATTACAACATTACTTTGAAAAGCTTGCATCACATTAAAGAAAAAATGTCATCAAAATACTACTTTGAAAAAATATGGCATCACGGAAAAAATAACACGTAAAAAAATGACATAAAAAAAGTGTCATAAGAGCATCCACACTCATGGGGGTGTCTCTACCCCTTAGCACTATCTTTCTTCCTATGGGGGAAACTCATGAATGTGGAGTTAACCCTATAGGAGAGAGGGGAAAGGGTAACCCTAGTGGGAAGGGGTTACCCCATCCACTTTTTTATTTATTTGTGGTGGGTCATATATATTTTTTTTATTTTTTTTATTGATTAACTATTATTGTGATTGGTTGAAAATATATATTGGGTATAAATAAAATTAAAAAATAAGTAATGGGGTAAACTTATGAGTGTGGGTAAAATCTTAAAGAAAGAGGTAGAGATAGTGGAAAATGATGTGTCAAAATCTTACGAAGAGAGAGAAAAAAAATTCCAAGTGGGTTAAACCGATGGATGCGGATGCCCTTAAGTAGTCAACAGTAAAAAAAAAGGCATCAATGGTCCACGTGACATCATAGTAAACAAAAAATGTCATCAAGGTTTGAAAAAAGTGACATTAAACCATTTCATTATAAAAGTGACATCAAAGCGAAAATAAAATATAATAAAAAATGGCATCAAAGTAGCAAAAAATGGCATCATGGTAAAAAAAATAACATAAAAAAAAGTGGCATCATTTGTAAAAAAAAAAAGAAAAAAAAATTCAAAAGAGTCGGTCAACGTTGACCGGTCAACGGTCAATGCTGGGAAAGGTGTTAAGTTAGCTAATTAATTTTGTTTGAGTGTTAGTTAGCTAATTAGATCTTCATAATGTGCTAGTTGCCAAAATAACCCTAGTTTATATCAAAAAAATATCGCCAATAGTAAAAAGGGTTATATTGCCAACTAACACATTATAAATATCTAATTAGCTAACTAGCACCCAACCAAAATGAATTAACTAACCTAGCACCCTTCCCAATTTAACTATCAAGGTCAACGTTGACCGTTGACCGGTCAACGTTGACCGTTGACCGGTCAACGCGGTAAATGTTGACCGGTCAACAGTTTTTTTTTTATTTTTTTATTTTTTTTTATTTTATGATGCCATTTTTTGTCGTTTTGTTGCCATTTTTTTTACATTTTATTTTCACTTTGATGTAATTTTTCTAATAAAATGGTTTGATGACACTTTTTTAATATCACTTTTTTCAAATCTTATTGATATTTTTTTGTTTACTGTGATGCCACATTGACCATTGATGCCATTTTTTTACCCTTGACTACCGATGACACTTTTTTTACATCAATTTTTTGATGCCATTTTTTCACAGTGTTTTGATGCCAAATTTCTAATTACATTTTTTTTCTTTAATGTGATGCCACTTTTTAAAGTAGCGTTTTTGATGTTATGTGATGCCACTTTTTTTAAACTTTGATGACACTTTTTTATGTCAATGTTTTGATGATATGTTTTTTTTACCATGATGCCATATTTTTTCAAAGTGGTATTTTGATGACATTTTTTTCTTTTAATGTGATGCAAGTTTTTCAAATTAGTGTTTTGATACCATTTTTCTAATGTAATTATTTTATCTCACTTTTTTTAATCAAATCGTTTGATTCCATATTTTTTTTCAAGATACTGATTTCGTGGTGCCATATTTTTTCAAGGTAATGTTTAGATGACATTTTTTTATTTAATGTGATGCAACATTTTCAACGCAGTGTTTTGATGCCATTTTTCTAGTGTAATTATTTGATGATATTTTTTTAATCAAATCGTTTGATTTTATAATAAAATGGATTGATGACACTTTTTAATGCCACTTTTTTCAAATCTTGCTAATATTTTTTTGTTTACTGTGATGCCACAATGACCATTGATGCCATTTTTTTTTACCGTTGCCTACTGATGACACTTTTTTGATATCAATTTTTTGATGATATTTTTTTTTCCGTGATGCCATATTTTTCCAATGTAATGTTTTCGTGATGTCATATTTTTTCAAGGTAACGTTTTGATGACAATTTTTTCTTTAATGTAATGCAACTTTTTCAATGTAATGCAATATTTTTTCTTTGATGTAATGCAATTTTTTCTTTAATGTAATGCAACTTTTTCATATTTATGGGTTAATTTTTGTAATTTTACAAAAATTGCTATTTTGGGTTAATTTTTGTAATTTTGTAAAAAGTGCTTCTTCAACCTCTTGCCTCTCAGCCTCTGTACGCGATGCTTCTTCAACCTCTGCCGCCGCCGATCGACCTCGCTCGCTCCGGACGCGCCGCCGCTCGTTCCATCCCTCGCTCGCTCGTCACCGCCTCCATCCCTCGCTCAGATCCGGACTCGCTCGCTCCGCCTCGCTCGTCCTCGGCTCAGATCCGGCGCCTCCACACCAGATCCGGCGCTCCCCTCACCGGATCCGCCCTCCTTGGCCACGTACCGTCCTCCCGAGCCCGAATCCCGCCGATTCGACCCCCCCCCCCCCCCCCAGCCCCCACCGACGAAGCCTCGCAATCCCCCTACCGTTCTTGCACCTGCCCAAAAGCTTCGTCGGAGGTCTCTGACCACCCATTCCGGCCACCTCTCACCAGATTCGAGTCGGATTCACCATCCTCGCACAACGTCGAGCCGGATTCCTCACCATGGTTGGAGGAGAAGTCCAATTAGCGTGAGAGAGAGGTAACAGGTGAGTGTTAGGGTGCTAATTTTTTTTAATAAGGTGTTATAAAGTCCAATTTATTTTCTTAGGGTGCTAATAACCTAATTGAATTAGCAAAAGGTGATATTTCAACAAATTTTCTCTAGTAAAAATGTCTGTAATTAAATGAAGAAGATGTAGCCACTCTCTCCGTGAACAAAATATTTGCAAGTGTTTATGTATGCATTGAAGCCTTCAAATTTGTTTTGCTTACAATATTGCTTTAATAAGATAGTGTTATTATGTCAGCAATAGTAAATTGTCCGCAATGGTAAGATTTCAACGAAACAAAGATTAAAATATCAACAAAGTATATGAATTGATTTTTTTAACAATGAAAATATTGTTTGCAATCAATATTGTCTATAGTTGTGAAAATGTTAGCATTTGAAAAAATATCAAAAACATAAAAAAAAAACTCATGGGTCAATTTTGTCAGCATTCGAAAAATATCAAAATTTTAAAAATGTCCGAAGCCAATTTTGTCCAAAAATTATTATATAAAAAAATTTTAAAAAAGGAAAAAATAAAAAGAAAATGAACGGAAAAAATGAAAAAATAGAAGAGTGGACAATTAGCTACGTAGTAATTAGGATTGATCGGTGGATAATCAACTCATTAGATTCTATAATATGGACATATACCCAAATTCTCCTATTTCCATTTCAGTCGAAATATTGATACATTTTTAATCCGCTCGAAATGTAAGGGTGAATCTAAAGGTAAATAAAGAGTGATCGACTAGAAAATTTTATAAACATAGACATTAACTTTTATGTTATATATATGATTTTTTTAACTTAAACAATTCCTCGGTTCCTCCTAAAAGAATGATATTTTTGCAAATCTTCAAAATAAAACTTAAAAAAATTCATTTCCACGAAAAGGATAAAATCTGTTTTTTTTGGGGGGGTCGACGGGATAAAATCTGTTTTTTTTTGGGGGGGTCGACGGGATAAAATCGGTTTGTGATGTCCATAATTCTTCAACTTCTGAAAAAAAATAAATAAAAAATTGTTCAACTTAATAATTAAATGTAATTAGGTAGAAGTTTAGCAGGTGATCATTTAATGGTGCGGTTGATATGCAGCAACAGGCGGTAGAGGGGATTAGCGAGGCCAAAATAGTCAAGTTATTACCCCGTATTAATTCCGACACATTAATCTGGTGCAACTGATTTATGGGTTGGACAATGACCCTTCTCGTACCTGTGAAAGCACCAACTTGTTAAAGAGTACAAGAAAATTGGAGCTTTGAGAATTGTAAAGGCTGATTTTCTATTTCATTTTTCTCAATCTTGTCATGTACAGTACAGGGCACTTGCATATATATGCATTTGGTGCTACTAGGATTGTGACAGATGTAGGGTCCTAGATGAGGGATATCCTTGGGCAATAAGTCATCCATGAGATTCATGTATTTACAATTATATCCTATACGCTATTACCCTCCTCGGTCGCAGCTAGGAATAAGCACAGGTGGGATCGAAGGAGGCAGAGTCGTGGATCAGCAGCCAGAGGTTTGGTGAGAAGATCAACAACCTGCTTTTTGTGGAGATGAAAGCAACAGTGAGTGTGCCTGCTTGAACTCTCTCTGACAAAGTGATAGTCTAGTGAGATGTGTTTGATTCGATGATGGAGTACCGGGTTCATGGCAAGGTAGGTAGCCCCGAGGTTGTCGCACCATAACAAGGGGGGCTTGGAGAGGAAGAATTGAAGTTCAGCCAGCAGAGCCTGGAGCCAAAGTAATTCACATGTTGCATTTGTGAGATCCCGATACTCGGCCTCGGTGGAGGACCTAACCACTGTAGTTTGTTTCTTGCTGCTCCATGAAATGAGATTGCTGCCTAAATAAACACAATAAGCACCAGTGGAGCGTCGATCATATTGGTCACCGGCCCAATCGGAGTCTGAAAACGCCATGCGATGTGGTTGGGAGTCTGAAGTGATATGAAACTGCATGGACTGAGTAGCCTGAAGGTATCGAAGGATTCTCTTTGTGGCCCGCCAATGATGCTGCTGCAGATTCTGCATTGATTGGCAGACTTTGTTTTGTGGCAATGCTATATCAGGCCTCGTTAGAGCCAAATATTGGAGACTTCCGACAACGCTTCGAAAGAAGTGAGGATCCTCAAAAGGCGTTGATTCGGAAACAGATTGGGTGGACATGGGAGTGGCGACAACTTTTGAATCTTGCATGTTGGTTTTGGCGATTAGATCTCGGATGTACTTGTGCTGAGAAAGCCAAAATCCTTTGGAGTCCCTGTGCACTTCAACTCCAAGAAAGTAATGTAATGGACCAAGGTCCTTAACAGGAAACCTATTTGTGAGGGCCTGTATAAACCTTGAGGCGGCATCAGGGGTAGATGAAACAACAAGCAAATCATCTACATATACCAATACAAAAACCGAACAGGAGCCATGGCGTATAAATAAGGAGGAATCAGCTCGAGAGGGATAGAAACCAAGTATGACTAGAGCATCGCTCAATTTGGAGAACCAAGCACGTAGTGCTTGTTTCAACCCATATAAAGATTTTCGTAATTTACAAATGTGATGAGGAAATTGAGTGTTAATGAAGCCAGGGGGTTGGGCAATGTATACCTCTTCTGTCAAGTCACCGTGGAGGAACGCGTTCTGGATATCTAATTGTCGCACCACCCAATCATTCGTTGCAACCAATGATAAAAGAAGTCTAACGGTTGAAGGTTTGATCACCGGGCTGAAGGTTTCAGTGTAGTCTAACCCATGAATTTGGTCATACCCCTTTGCCACTAGTCGCGTCTTGCGTCTCTCGATCGTGCCATTGGAGTGGCGTTTAGTTTTGAAGAACCACTTAACGCCAAGAACATTGGCGGATTTGGAGGACGGAACTAGTGTCCATGTGTGGGTTTGAAGGAGGGCATTGAACTCGTTTGCCATAGCCTCACGCCATTCTAGGTACTTAGAAGCAACCGAGAAACTGGTGGGCTCATCAGGGACAATAGTGGATGTGGAGTTTGAGGAACAATGTGGTGATGGCTAGGGAATAGTCCCATCTTGACAAATCAAAGGCCGAAATACGGATGCTTTGGCCCTTGTAGTCATAGGATACAAATTATGGGTGGTAAGAGGAGGTGACGGTGAAGAGGATGATGAAGGGGAGTCATCTGTAGGGTTATGGGTTAATGGAGTATCATCAATTTGGTTTGGAATAGAAGGTGATGGTGGGCTGGTGATATTTGTGGTGGTAGTGGGCTTGGGAAAAAATAAATATTCATCAGATGGAGATGGCAATAATGGTAATGGGCCTGAGGGTGTGGTTGGAGGTTCAAGTAGGCGTGGCCACGGGTCAGACCCGGCGGGTCGACGGGTTCGACCCGCCGGGTCAAGGGTCAGGGGAAGGCGACCCGAACCCTAACCCGGGATTTTAACGGGTTGGCGGGTTCGGGTCACCCGGCGGGTCATCGGGTCGACGGGTCGACCCGACGAGTTGGAACCCGGGTTGGACGGGTTTGCGCTTATTTTGGACTTCGGACTCTGAATTCGGATCGAATTTGTCGAGAAAGGGAACGGGAATTGAACGCCTAAGTGTTTGACAAATATCCTTTCGTGTTCACAAATCATAACTTGACTCTTTAGTCTTTATGTACAAAATACAATATGTAATATTACATCTGATCTTATAATTTTCAAAACTAAAAAGTCTACAACTTATAACTCTATAAGTTTTACAAATTACAAAAAAGTTGTACAATTTGTGTATTAGGGAGTGTTGGGGGGGGGGGGGGGAGGAAGAAGGGCTTGAATCGGTTTCCCGACTGCCTACGTATCCTCCCGGGGGTGAGGAATCAAAGCCCACGTGGTTCTTTTACCTGTATGTCTGAACCCCGACCCGGTTACCTCCTCTTCTAGTCTTCTTGATCGTCGGTCCCGGATCCTCCACCACCTCCTGAGCCATCTGTCACCGCGCCATCAATGGAGCTCCCAACAGACTCTGTCTCTATTCCGTCATCATCCTCGGAATCAGTCCCCAAGTTGTTCTTCTGCATCCGCATCTCCGCCTTATTCCAATCTGCAAGGCAAACTTGGGCTTCGAGGTTCTCAGGAAGCAACCTTGATCTCTTCTCCGAAAGAATCTGACCTCCGCGACTAAAAAGCTGCTCGACGGCTACGGTGGAGCAAGGTGCCCCAAGTACTTGTCGGGCGATTACCTGCAATGTCGGGAATCTTTATCTTTCGGGACGGCTCCACCACTCAAGGACATCGAAATCTTCCTCTTCATCGCTGAGAAAATCAAAGTTAGTGGACACATATATTCGTCGAGCTCCGAGTGGGGGCTCGACGAAGTTCTCGACCTCTTTGACCCAAAGATATCTCGGGCAAGTGCCTTAGTTCTAGCGGGGATGCTGGTTCGTGACCCGCTAGAACCGGAAGGCACGGGAGGACGACCGGAGGGCGCTCTATCGCCCGTCGAATATTCAGTATATAATTGTTCTAACAATCATCTAACTCTAGCAACAATAATTGTAACATTGCAATCAGGATCATCCACAATTCCTAAATTCGGATAATAGTTTTCTAAAAACAATTGAACTCCGTTTAATTTATATCTAGGGTCGAAACAACAAGCTACGAGGAAAATGTCGGGTATAAATTTGTAATATGCGATCCATATCTGCCGCATCCCCATAATTGCGGTGGAAATGGAAGGCGTGTTAACTCCGTCTTGAAGGGCTAGTGCTACGTTCATTGCAATAAAACAAAAAACGTTTGATGTAGGCTGGTAAACGTGGGAAAACGTCCGAGTTGCGTCGTAAAAAACTTTGAAAACCTCCACAACGACGAGCCCGGAGCGCCATCGTTCTTAATCTTCTCGGGGTGCTTGTTGGTGATGTGAGACTTCAAATTACCATGGCCAAGGTTATTCCGCATCTTGTACCTTTTAGCACAATGACGACAAACGGCTACGAATGATCGATCGGCTTGCACATCCACCTTATCGTAGTGATCTTTAAACAACGCCTCTTTGAGGTTGTCACCGGACATGATTAGAACGTACAAGCTTATGAAAATCAAATTGATAGAATGATAGGTGATTGATGGATTGGATGGGATTTTTGATAGGAGGAGTCGGGTATTTATAGCCCCGAGCCGACTAGCCGTTACAACGGCTATATTTTTTTAAAAAAAATAGCTCCGACTCGTGGGCCCCACTCCAACGGCTTTTTTTTAAAATAGGCCGCGGTTTCAAAGCCAAAATCCCAAAAGTGAAGTGGCAGAGACGCTTGTTTGAGAAGGGTTAACCCATGTCGACAATTCGACGGTGTCGGTTTTCACCGGTGCCATTTTGGGGATGTGAATATGGGCACGTAAGTCGATAAGATATCCCAAGCTCCTGAAACAATGGTATTTGCGGTTTGAATTCTGAACCACCATCCGTTTGTACGCTTATGACTTTAATGGAGATTTTATTTTGGATGAGTTTGAGAAATTGAGTAAAAGTGGATGTAACGCGAGATTTTGATGATAATGGGAACAACCATATATACATGGAGAAATCGTCTACTATAGATAGGTAAAAACGATTACCCTTTAAAGACAAGGTGTGGGCCAGGCCCTAGACATCCAAAAATAAGAGTTCTAAAAGTTTTGTGGATTTATTTGGGCTCTTTGGGTGGGGCAAGGCATGTGCCTTGGCCCAAGAGGATGATGAGAAAGGAAAAGATGGCATCGGGCCTTCATTTGTTGGCTGCTTCAGTAAGCGATAAACGGATTTGGTGATAGCCTGGGATGGGTGACCACATCTCTTGTGCCAAAGAGCTAGGGTAGAACTGGTATGATGAAGCTAAGGGGGCGGCGATGATGGAGGAGGAATGACGGTGGTGGTGGGCATTCGATATAGAACGGCCTCAACGGGTCCTTGAAGAAGAAGATCCATGGTCTGCACATCTCGAAAAGTGAAATGATTAGCAAAAAATTCGAAAAACACATTGTTATCCTGACAAAAACGAGCAACTGATAAAAGATTTTTAGAAATATGGGGAGTATGAAGTAAATTGGAAAGGAGAAAGGTACGATTTGGAGTGAAGAAATGGGCGGAGCCCTGAGATTGGATGGGAATGGAAGATCCATCGCCAAAGGTGACTTGTTCGGTCCCTGAGTACGGTAATGAGTTGAACTGCATGTTTGTTCCATCCGGGGTGTAGTGATGCGTTGCAGCCGTGTCGGGATACTAGGGGAGAGTAGCAGAGGTGAAGTTTGCACCGAAGCTTGGTGGTGGAGGTGCCTGGTAAGAGTTGTTGAAGCGATTCCAGCAGGCTATAGCAACATGACCAGGTTTCATAGAGATCTGACAAAGCGGGCGAGAATCGGAATTACCGTTGAACGTTGTAGATGAGCCTTGGTTCCCTTGAGAAGGGCGAAAAACCACGGTTTTCAGAGTTCCAGCCCCGGCCACCAGAGGGAGTTTGATTGCCGTTGGATCCCCAATTTCGACTGTCACCGGAGTTCCGGCCCCTTCCGCAGCCGCGAGAGCTCGAGTTGCCTCGACCATGAGAGGTGTAGTTAGCCTCAGGAGCAGTGGGAGAGTGGGTTTGGGTATTGTTTCAAGAGACAGTGTTTTGGGTTTTGGAGAGGGCAAAGTTGATGCGCTCTTCTTGGAGGACTAAGTATTTGAGAATCTCAGACAGAGGGGGAAAATTGGGTTGGATGGAGAGGGAGGTTACCAAGGATTCATATTCAGTACCAAGCCCAACAAGAAGATTAGTGGAGAAGTCTAGATCTGTGATATTTTGACCGACGGCTGTGAGAGAGGCGACAAGAGACCTCGCACGGTTGTAATATTCCGTGATTGTTTCGGCTCCCTTCCGGAGAGAGGCGAGACCCAGACGAGCCTGGACTATCTGGGCGGTGGATTGAGCGGCGTACAATGTGTGGAGGAGATTCCATATTTCTGCAGCAGTCTTGCACTCAACCACCTGGACAAGAATATGCTCGGTGAAGGAGGAAATGAGGACCGCCATGGTTAGTTGATCTTTGGCCATCCATGAGTGATAATCTGGGTTGTCTTCTCCGGAATCAAGTTGAGGCTATGGTGTTGTGGTTGTGCCTTCAACAAATTGAAAGAAGCCTTGAGATCTGAGATGGGGCGAGATTTGGATTTTCCAAACCTGAAAATTGGCGGCGTCTAATTTAAACGGGATAAAGCTTGAAAAGGAGGTAAGGTGACGAGGAGAAGGTGATAAGCTTGGAAAAGATGGACAGGTTGCCGTTGTTGGAGAAAGCAGAATGGTGGTGGCTGAGCCACTGGAGGAAGATGGGTTAGTGTTGAAATTCATGGACGTTTGTCCTTTTCTGGATCTGGTACCATACAGGAAAATTGGAGCTTTGAGAATTGTAAAGGCTGATTTTCTATTTTATTTTTCTCAATCTTGTCATGTGCAGGCCACTTGTATATATATGCATTTGGTGTTACTAGGATTGTGACAGATGTAGGGTCCTAGATGAGGGATATCCTTAGGCAATAAGCCATCCATGAGATTCATGTATTTACAATTATATCCTATACGCTATTAAAGAGCGTTAGGAATATAGGTTGAACTGTGTTTTTTTGAAGGGGCTAGGGCTGCGGTGAAGCGTTGTATGAGAGCCACTGATTGAGAAACGTATTTGCCTCCGACAAATATTCAGATCGTATGCGAGGCAACGTTCTATAAGCTGGGAAATCTTCCTAAAGTCGTAAGCAAAAGGAAGATTTGAGTCTATCTTCATAAGATTGTGTCTTATCCAAAACCGTTTGAAAGGATAATTTCTCGAAAATAAATCCAGTAAAAAATCAGATATTCGCGAATAAACACTAATAAGTCTACACGGGCGGCGGCGGCGGACGCGCGTGTTGGTGCCCCATCTCCTCCTCTACTTCTCAATGTACGTAGTGGAAGAGTCTCCTTAAAAACCCTTTAGGATACCCTTGAACTTTCCATGTGGGATGTGGGAAGCCCAAAAGGCACCTTAAAACCACCTTCTATATGTATTAACTCCAATAATCCCCCACAAATGCATAGAGGGTTTAAAAACTAAGGTTTGTGAAAGCAAGTTTTGAGTGTTGTCGAGGTTAGTGCTTAAATGCTGATGTCTTGCGACTTGAATCAACACGTACATAGTGAAACTAGTGATCCCTTCGGTAGAGCGAATGCCCAGAGGCCTTGAATTCCTCCACTTAGGGGTAAACCATCAACACACACCTTCCACGGGGTCCTGTAACGTTATGATAAGTCTTATCACGTAAGATATCCATGTTTTGGCACACCTTGGGTGCTCAAGGTGTTCTAAAAATCGCGCCTAGGCACCGCCTGATGCCTGGGCACTAGGCGGGAGAACGCTTAGGAATTTTTATGCCTAGGCGGGTCTCTAGGTGGAAATCCACCCAGACACTGCCTAGTCCCGCCTAGGCGCCACCTAGTCCCGCCTAATCCTGCCTAGACCCCGCCTAATCCCGCCTAGACCCCGCCTAATCCCGCCTAGCCCGACGATTATTCAATTTTAGCTTGTAGAAATGTGATTAGTCGACTTAGGGTTTTTTTATCACATAAGTCGAGATGTATTTGCTTTTGAGTCGAATCTATGGTTTTTGATTTTAGGAGGCTTAGAGTCGCTAGTCAGGTGCGTACTTTTGTGTTTATTTTTTTACTGTTAGTTAAGCATCACAAATTTGGGTTTATGAATGATATTATATATTGTTATTACATTATATGAATTATTGATATGTGTTATGAGTTTAGTGTTAGTGTTAATTTTCCTGTCAAGTTGGCTTCTACCCCGGTTTTGTAGATTAAGAACATTTTCTCTACCTCGTCCTTAGATCTCAGCAAATACAACTCTGTGTATCTATAATAATCATTTACAAATGTGATATAATACCTTTTATCGCCTGTATTATCAGAGTTTGTAAAATCAACTAGATCGTCGTGAACTAATTCTAGCAATTCAGTGGACCTCTTAGTTACAGGTTTAAAAGGTTTCTTGGTGAACTTAGCTTCCACACAAATTTCACATTTTTTTTTATCATTATTACCCAAGTTTGTGATTAGGCCCATTTTATGCAATTTGTTCACAGATTCAACATTCATATGACCTAATCTACCATTCCAAAGATCAACATCAACAACGATATAAGCGGAAGTAGAAGCTATATTAGCAAAATTATCAACAGTTTGCAAAACAAAGAATTCACCCAACTTATAAGCCTTTCCTGGAAATTTCCCATTCTTGGACAAGACTATATAGTCACCTTCCATGACTCCCCTTAGCCTGGCTCGAGATAAGAGCCCTCCAAAAGTGCTTCGTGGCCCCAGTGCCCACGATCCATTCAGTCATGCTCCCAATGATGTTCTCTTTAGTGACCATTGCAACGATGACTTCAGGAGCACCATTTTTAGCGACGTTTCCAATGCCTGTGTCCTGCCCTCCATTGTTCTTTTGGGAAGCATACTGAGCATCCTTCCTCTCCCGACACCGGAAGGCCCTATGGCCTTGTCTCCCGCACACATAGCATCCAAAATTGTTATGTTTCTCTACGTTGTTGTTCTTCTTGAATTTCGTAGGCTTGTTATTTTGTCCTCCAAGGCCCTTCTTGTTCTTCTTGTTGAAAGGCGGCTTATTGCCTTTCTTGTTGACCTGCGAAGATTCAACAATGTTAGCTTTTACCGTTTCAGTAGCAGTGATGGAGGTCTCCTCCTTCTTCAACCGGCTGGCTTCCTTAATCATCAGATGGTTGACGAGTTCCTCCAGGGTAAGATCTTTCTTTTTTTGTTTGAGGTAATTGCGGCAGCATGCCCAAGACTCAGGCAGTTTCTCAATCAGGACGTTGGCTTGAAGAACTCCGTACATCTTCATCCCTTCATCCAGTATATCCGCTACCAAATTCTCGTACTCATGCATCCACCATGATGGGCTTCTTGTCCACCATCGTGAACTGGATTCACTGTCCAATCACGTACTTGTGCTTCCCAACATCGTCACTGACATACTTCTTGTCCAGGGTTTCCCAAATAGTCTTAGCAGACTTTTGGATTAGCAACAGACCGAACAACGCGTTCATCATATGGTTCAACAGGTAGCCTCTGAAAGTTTTGTTGTCGCGCTCGTACTTCACGAGCTCCTCAGGCGGCATAGGAGGATTGGACGGAGCATCGCCCTCAACCGTAGCAGCAGGCGCAGGAGCGACATTGGGATCCTTGAACAACACATAGTCAATCTTCAATTGTTCAAAGAAGATCAGCATCTTCTAGGACCAGCGCTTGTAGTTCGAGCCATCAAAAGGCTCCAACTTTGAGAGATCGAGCAGCGGCTTCTAGTAGAAGATCTCGACGACGACCATTTTCCAACGACAATACGTTTCTCATGGTTCGGCAATGACCCTGCTGGAACCTGCGAAAATAACAACGTTAGGGGTGTAGGCCAAACTATGTTTCTGTGAAGGGGCAGGGTTGCGGTGAAGCGTGGTATGGGAGCTACTGAATGAGAAACGTATTTGCCCACGACAGAGGTGCAGATCGTATGCGAAGCAATGTCTCCCAATGATTTCACCGGCTTCTCTCACGGGTGCACTCGAGGGAGAGAAGATGGAACTAGAACAGACGCTCTGATCGGGAAAAGGGTAGGAGAAAACAGGAAAGGGAGAAAAGGTGATTGGTCGTTGTGTGTTGAAAAGCGTAGCCCTCGATGTCCTTATATAGGCTGTGAAATCTTCCTTAAGCCGTAAGCAAAGGGAAGATTTGAGTCTATCTTCAAAAGATTGTGGCTTATCCAAACCGTTTGAAAAGATAATTTCTCGAAAATAAATCTAGTGGAAAATCAGATAAACACTAACAAGTCTATCTGTAATATCTTTGGCCTCAAGTTAAGATTTTTCGCAAAACTCCAACTCCAAGCCCGAGTTGGATGGCGGGCGCGCGTGAGAGTGCCCCTTCTCCTTCTCTACCTCTCAATGTATGTTGTGAAAGAGTCTCATTAAAACCTTTTAGGATACTTTTGAACTTTTCATGTGGGATGTGGGAAGTCCAAATGACACCTTAAAACCACATTCTATATACATTAACTCCAACATACTTAAATTGATTTTTTTTTTCTCTTTTTACCAAAGAGGTGGGGGTGGGGGTGGGGGTGGGGGGATAAGAACTTGTTAGATAGTGACTTCAGCTCACGACGACGACCAATATAATTGGTTTAAGTTTTAACATTAATTTGGAGTAGGAAGCATATGAAGACATCCACCGACTTCAAATCCTATTACTTATTCCCCAGCTTTCGGGTAGGATTATTCTTCCCGAATTATTACTTGTTAAAAAAAAACTTTGCCCCCAAATTAAACCCTATTTTCAAGCTTTATTCTTCATAATCCTATTCTCGAATTTTATTCCTACCTCAAAATGTTTTTTTCACTAAATTAATATTTAAAAAAAATTAAAACATATAATATCTATATCTAATATCTAAATACTATACATATATATATATCGCCTAAACTAAATGACACCCTTCTCCTTTAATATAGTCCTATTAATTAATAAATCATTTAACTAATTTAATTAACTACTTGAGTAATTTAATTAATTTAGTAATAACAAAATTCGAAAAAATGACCAGATCGATTATGGATTATATTCTAATTTTGATTTTAAATAGGACTATACGTTTGCCCTCGACTATTAAGATTTGATCATACTTTCACATTATAGCAGATGTTATAGAACAAATGCATTAAATGCTATCTATTGGGGGTGGGTTAACATGCATGTGACCTCATCCTCATCCGACAAACCCTTATATATAAGGACACTCATCCACCAACTTCCTATCCAAAAACTAAAACACCAACACAGAATTTCACCACTACTGCTTTATTTATGGAAATCTTCTCCAAAGTTCTCACTCCCACCGATGTGGGAAGCCGGTTAACTTGGCCAACTGCCTGCCTTTGCTTCCTCTCTCCCTTTATTAATGGCAGCAATCAAGTCTGTTTCCAGGCCCTGGATTCCTCCAACAACGTTTGGACGTTCACTTGCTCTATCCGTATGCACGGCCCTCATCCTAAGCCTGCGCTTCTTAGATCCTCCTGGCTCCCCTTTGTCCTCCACAATGATTTACTCCCAAATGACTTGCTTACTTTCTACTATCACCCGGATCAGCCGATCAAGTTTAGAATTCAGGTCAGGAGGCCCAAAACCATCAGGCTTATGGGTCGTCACATTACTGCTTATGCAGTGGAAGAGTGAATCGTATTGGTTGTGTTTGTATTGGGTCAGTTGAATAAGATGAATTCAGCTTCGGTCATGTTCAGGTTTCAGTTATTGGGTTGTTATATCGTCAATGGTCGATCGGGACATTTCATGTTTGGGGTTCTCTCGTGTATAGGATCTAGTTGATTCGGGTTGGTTTTCGAGTCATCAAGTAAAAGTTTGGGTCATGTTGTATTCAAGTCGGGTTGTTTAGGTCAAAATTCCCATTGATCATCCATTTTTCTTTTCTCTCTTTAATCTATACCTTGAATAGGTAAATAAAGAACGGTCCTTCCGGGTTCGAAACGGGGATCTATGTATACTACCCATAAGTCTTTTCCGGTCATCCATTCCGAAATGGTACCGCTATGTTATATATCTGTAATGAAGCTTGATGTGTATTTGGATAAGATAAAGGTCGGTTATATTTCGAGGTCTATGGAATCAATTTCTTCCAAAAAAAAATGATAGGAGATAGAACCACTGTCACCAATACTATGAACCATCTATTTATTTCATGAATAAAAAAAATCAATTAGTTATGATTATTCTTAAATTATTTCGTGAACCACTAATATTTATTTCATGATCGATACAACAACAAATATTTACTATCTACGAATATTCTTAAATTATTTCATGAATCGCTATTATTTATTTCATAACCCACTAATATTTATTTCATGAACAAAAAAAATTAACTAGCTGCAAATATTCTTAAATTATTTCATGTACTACATGAAGGAAAATTAGATGCTTAAAGCGGAAATACAGAACAATTCTGAACATCTAATCGTAAGGATCTTCATGCATAAACAATAGATCAATCATTGTTCATAGGAGATACCTGTTGATGCGTGAACCAGATCGAATTGAATCTGGATGGAACCGGAAGAGATCGAAAGCCCCAAGCATGACTTCTCTAATTAGTCCACACGAGCCCGACGTCTAAATCTCCATTGTCTTCGACTACTAGGACGAAGATCGAAAGGCCTACAATCAAATTGCTATAGATGGTATTTGTGGTCAACCTTAGCACAAAATCAACACTTGATCTTTGTCACTCACCTGTTTTTGGCCTTTTGAAATTGGCAAACTCACTTTGCCTATTCTTTCTCCTAACCCACGTTTTGAAAACCTATTCAGCACCAAAATGCTTAATTAGTAATTGTTACTTACCTTGAGAACACAAGACTCGAGGCAGTGCAAAAGTACGTTGGGTCTTATCTGTAATGGGATCTTGGAATCAATATACTCTCCAGGAATGATATATAACAACTTGAATAAAATGTGCATTTACTTATTTTAAAGATGTTTAATCTTAAGTAATTTGCATTTCGAACATAAACTAATTTGTATGACATTTCCTTTTATATAGGCATTATGTCTAATGATAACTTGAATTTCACCCCGCGCTCAATAGTTGAGAAAAACAAATTGAATGGAACGAACTTTCTTGATTGGGAAAGAAATCTGAGAATCGTTCTCAGGTCTGAAAGGCACGAGGATGTCCTAACCCTATCCCTACTATTACCGATGCCTCATCAGATGAGGAGATAGTTAGAGAAATGGAGTTAAGGAGTGATTCTTTACGTGTCACTTGTTTGATGCTAGGAAGCATGGAACCTAACCTTCAAAAAAGGTTTGAATACCAGGATGCCTACTCTATCATCACCAACCTGAAAATGTTGTTTCAGACACATGTAAGAATTGAATGATATGAAACTCACATGGCCATACTGTATAGCAAGCTTGTGAAGGGAAAGCAAGTAGGTCCCCATGTGTTTAACATGATCGGTCTTTTTAGCTGTATAGAGACACTGGGCACCCCATATGACCAAGAGTTCACCACATATATCGTATTGCATGCACTCCTTACATGATGGCTTTGCCTCATTCATGATGAACTACCATATGCATGGTATTAAGAAAAACACGAACGAACTCCATGGTATGCTCAAAGCTGTTGAAAACAATACTCCCACTGACAACAAGAAAGAAGTTCTTAATGTGAATAGATGGAAAGGGTTCAACAAGGTAGCCAAGAACAAGAACAATAGCCAAGGGAAAGGAAAGGAAGTTGCAAAACCTAAGGGTGGTGAGAAGCCAAGTACAAACCATGATTGTTTCTACTACAAGGTAACGGGACATTGGAAAAGAAACTGTCCCAAGTACCTGGAAGACACGAAGAATGGGACATTGAGTTCCAACACTTCAGGTATTTATGTTATTGAATTGTTGTTAACCAATGTCCTCACATTAGATAATGGTCCTACCTGGGTATTAGATACCACATGCGGTGCTCACATTATTTCATATGTCTAGGGTGTTGTAATGTTATATGTTTATTTCCCTATGTCTTGCTTTCATATGTGTTACATGTAATATTGTTATGTGCTTGTAAACATGTATGAGTGTATGATGAGTATACATATAACATATATTATATGCTTGGATATACATGGATGCACAATATATGATTAGGCTCGACTGAGTCGTATTGAGTCGAGATCGACTTGATCCTCTAACGAGTCTAGTACATATTGTGGAGTGATAATGTATAACCTATAGTTTATATAATATATGTATAATATGTATGATACTATAGTTGGAGGTCCTTACCCGGAATTGGGCTTTAGGCCCATTCCCGAGCCCAAAGATCTCTCCAGTACTGAGTAAGCTTGGCGGCCCTAACCACTTGAAGTGAAGCGCTGCGTTTTGCCTTTGAGATCCGAAGCCCTAGCTATATAAGCTCGCTAGCAGCTTCTGGATTCTTTAAGTTCAGCTCTCTCTCTCCTCCGTCTCCTCTCAAACGCTCTCAAAGGGTTTCTAGGGTTTCTCCTGGCTCCTCCCCGACGATTGGGACGACGAAGGTGGTGGCTGCTCTCGGTGATCTCCTGGTGGTGTTGCGGCTAAGCTTCTGGCTTTGGTTGCCGCTTGTCTCACGTCTGGAGATCTAGGGTTTGGGAGTTTCGAAGAGATCTTCGAACTCCGGTCATCCCACACAGGGGGATCTTCTTCTCTTGTGTCTCTGAAACTCGTACATGCATAGATCTAGGGTTTACTTTTGCATTGCTTGTTTGTAACCCTCTATTGAACATTACCTAGTGGATTCGGCCTGTTCTTGAGGCCCCGAGGACGTAGGCATATCTTTGCCGAACCTCGTAAAACTCTGGTGTTCGTTCTTGCTCTTGCATGTTTGTTTTGAGTTTCTTGTTTTCGTATCTCTCGCTTCCGCATTCAATCACTTTCGTTTTCTCGAATCTCGATTCAACAAGTGGTATCAGAGCTTGAGTGTCGCGTTTCCGATTTCCTGACTCATTGTTGAGCTCTAGGGATAGGTTACGGGTGTAAGGCCTCGGGCTGACCTAAAAGGCGACATCGCTGGTGCAGCACCCCCCTACACGACATACCACTGCCTTGTTTGCTTAGATCTAGGCTTGTGTGTTTGCGATTCTGTGCTCTGCTCTTGGATTCAAGGTTTTCTTGAATTTTTTGCGTGATTTACTGTGTTTTGTTAAGTTTTTATACTCTTGACTATAAACATGGGTGAATCCTATCGTTTAAAACCCTTCAATGGCAATACTGACTTTGCTATGTGGCAGGTAAAAATGAAGGCCATGTTAATCAAAGAAAATTGCTATAAAGTGCTCTCTGAAGAAGATGTCGATGAAGACAAAAAGAAGGATATAAAACGTCTTGATAAAGTAGCACACAGTGAGATTATGTTGAGACTCACAGATGAAGTGGCTAGGCAAGTTCTTACTTGCACAACTACTGAAAAGCTTTGGAAAAGGTTGGAAGAATTATACTTGGTAAAATCATTACCAAGTAGGGTAAATCTCTTCAACAAACTTTTCAATTATAAAATGTCTACTACTTGCACTCTTGCTGAAAATCTTGACAGATTCTTTGCTATTACCCAAGATCTGGAGAGATGTGGTGACAAAGTTGATGAGACTCAATTATGTGTGTTATTGCTTAATTCTTTGCCTGCACAGTTTACTACTTTTGTTGATGTTGTTTAGTATGGTACTAATAAGTTGACTCAAAAGGAGCTTATTGACTCTATCATACAGAAAAATGAAAATCTGAAAGTGTTTAAATCTGTGAATGGAAATAAGACTGACCCTAAACCTGAAAACAAAGATGAGGTTCTTATGGTGAAGTCTAAGTACAAAGGCAATAGGAAACCTAAGCAACAGGAAAATAAAGACAATATATCTGATTCTATGTCTTCTGATAAATCCAGTGGTGAAAAACCTGATAAATCTCATCTTTTATGTACTTACTGCAATAAAACTGGTCATCTTGAGAAACATTGTTTTAAAAAGAAAAGAGATATTAAAGCTGGTAAGAAACCTAATGTGTCTGCTATTTGTGAATCCCATCCTTATGTTACTCATGAAGTTCTTGCATTATTAAGTGACACTGATTCTACTACTTGGATTTTGGATTCTGGGTGTACTATGCATGCTACCTTCCATAAATCATGGTTCTTTGACCTTAAATGTTTTGATGCTGGTATTGTTATGCTTGGTGATCACTCTATTCTTAAAATTAAAGGTGTTGGATCTGTTGCTTTAAAAATGTTTGATAATGTGATTAGAATTGTTAAGGATGTTAAATGGGTTCCTGATTTAAGGAGAAACTTGCTATCTGAAAGTGCTTTTGAAGAATTACACTATGATATGTCCAGTTCTAATGGTGTTAGGATTATTGCTAAAAATTGGAAGCCTGTTATCAAATGCTTTAGAAAGAAAGGTCTTTATGAAGTGTTGGCTACTCCTGTTTTGAATTATTCTGCTTATGCTTTTACTGCCTCTGTGCATACTATGTCTCTGCATGATACTATGTTGTGGCATAATAGACTTGGTCACATAGGTAATAAAGGCTTAGAACACCTTTATAAAACTGGCATTATCAACTCCAAGCCTTGCATGATTGATCTCTGTGAGAACTGTATCTTAGGCAAGCATTCTAGAAAAGGTTTTAAGCATTCTTCTTATGTTGCTGCTGCACCTCTTGAATATATTCATTCTGATTTGTGGGGACCCTCTCCTGTTCCTACTGTAGGTCATAAGAGATATTTTATGTCTCTTATTGATCACTATAGTAGGAAGGTCTGGGTCTACTTGCTTAAAACTAAAGATGAGGCTTTTGAAACCTTTAAAACCTGGAAAGTTGGTGTTGAAAATGAAACTGGCCTTACTGTTAAATGTTTAAAAACTGACAATGGCCTTGAGTTCTGTAATTCTTTGTTCAATGAGTACTGCAAGTTTAATGGTATTAAGAGACACTTGACCATTCCTGGAACTCCCCAGCAGAATGGTACTGCTGAGAGGATGAACAGGACTCTCCTTGAAAAAGCTAGATGCATGCTTATCTCTTCTGGCTTGAAACATTGTTTGTGGGGTGAAGCTGTTGTGACTGCTACTTATTTGATAAATAGGACTCCTTCCTCTGTTATTAATTTTAAAACTCCCTATGAGTTATGGACTAAAAGAAAGCCTAACTTAGACCACATTAAACCTTTTGGTTGCAATGTGTTTTCTTATGTTAACCAAGGTAAACTTAACCCTAGGTCCCAAAAATGTGTGCTATTGGGTTATCCTGAAGGGGTTAAGGGTTATAAGTTGCTTCTTGTCCAACCTGGAGTGTATAAAACTATTGTGAGTAGGAATGTCTTTATCAATGAGCATGAATTTCATTTTAAGAGAGCTTCTCCTGTTATCTCAGATGCTAACTTGCAGGTACAAGAGGATCAATTCTTTGTGCCTAAGCACAATGATGATGATTCTGATGATGAGTTTGACAGTGGTTTTTCTCCCTCTTCTTCCTCTACTCTCTCTGCTCATGATTCTTCTCTGTCTACTTCTAATGATGCTACTGTTTCTGATGATATGCAAATTGATGTTGTGCAACCTCACCAATTGGGTGGGGAAGCAAATAATGAACCTAATTCCTCTTCTACTTCTCCTATTTCTGTGAATGAGGATGCTGTTGTCACTTCTGTGCCTGTGTCTGGTTCTGGTCCCTCTAGTTCTTCAGCCACTGAAGGGCATGACTTGACTAATTGGCAGTTGACTAGGGATAGGAGTGCTAGGACTGTTATACCAAATAAAAGGTTCATTAATAACATTGTTGAGTTTGCTTGCTTGGTTTCTGAAGTTGTGAAGATTTTTACTCCTGAAACTTATGAACAAGCTATGAAATGTATTCACTCTGCTAAATGGAAACATGTTATGAATGATGAGATAGAATCTATGAGGGTGAATAAAACCTGGACTTTGGTGCCTAAACCTGTGAATGCTAGATTAATTGATTGTAAATGGATCTATAAACTGAAAGATGGCATTTCTAAGTCTGACCCCCCTAGATACAAAGCTAGGTTGGTTGCTAAGGGTTTTACCCAAAGAGAGGGTGAGGATTACAATGAAATATTTGCTCCTGTTGTGAAATATAAAACTTTGAGACTGTTGCTTGCCATGACTGCTGTTTATGACTTTGAATTAGAACAAATGGATGTTAAGACAGCTTTTCTTCACGGTGAGTTGGATGAGACAATTTATATGAGACACCCTAAGGGCTTCATTAATTCTGTGCATCCTAATCATGCTTGCTTGTTAAATAAATCCATCTATGGTTTAAAACAGTCACCTAGACAATGGAATATCACGTTTGACAAGTGCATGAGGTTCAGTCTAGGGTTTAAAAGGAGCAAATTTGATACCTGTTTATACTTTAAGGGTGTCAATAAGAGTCTTGTGCTTTATGTGCTTTTGTATGTGGATGACATCTTGTTGATTTCCAAATCTATTGATGCTATTCATGATATTAAAAAGAACTTGCAAAAGCATTTTGACATGAAAGATTTAGGCATTGCTAAAAAGATTTTAGGCATGTCTATTATAAGAGATAGGAAGCATAAGAAATTGTGGTTACATCAGTGTGACTATGTGCATAAGGTTCTTGAGAGATTTCATATTTCTGGTGATAAGATTAACAACATTCCTTTAGGTGCTCATCTTGATCTCACTAAAATAAAAGGGAAGTTGTCTGTTGCTGAATTGAATATTATGAAATCCATTCCTTATGATGCTGTTGTAGGTTCAGTAATGTACTCTATGATCTGTACTCGTCCTGATCTTGCATTTGCTATTAGCACACTTAGCAGGTTCATGTCTGAACCAGCTGAGAAACACTGGGTGTCTATGAAATACTTGTTGAGATATTTGCCTGGCACTGCTAACCTGTCTTTGTTATATGCTGAACACTCCTCCTCTTATAACTTACATGGCTTTGTGGATGCTGATTATGCTTCTAACAAGGATACCAGGAAATCTATTACTTCCTATGTGTATACATGGGCAGTTAATTGTGTTTCCTGGAAATCCCAGCAGGAACCCATCGTTGCTCTCTCATCCACTGAAGCTGAGTACATAGCAGCTACAAAGGCCTGCAAGGAGGCTATCTGGCTGCAAGGTATCCTTAAGGAGATAGAGAGGAAGCACTACACCTCTGTCCTACACATTGACAGTCAAGGTGCACTCTATCTCTGCAGGGAGCCCATGTACCATGAGAGTACTAAACATATTGATGTTAGATACCATTTTATTCGAGAGAAAGTGGAAGATAATGTCATACATGTTAAGAAAATTGATGGTAAGCTTAATCCTGCAGATTTTGGCACTAAAATTGTTCCTTATGAAAAATTTGTGTTCTGCAGGAACTTCCTCCATTTGGAGGATTTCCATGGGTGATCCTTGCATGTTTGGGCTGATGACGGATGGCCTTGAGTCCACTATGTTTAGGCTATAGTCTGCCTGGAGCAAGACTTAGAAAAATAGAGGGTGATTTGTTGTAATGTTATATGTTTATTTCCCTATGTCTTGCTTTCATATGTGTTACATGTAATATTGTTATGTGCTTGTAAACATGTATGAGTGTATGATGAGTATACATATAACATATATTATATGCTTGGATATACATGGATGCACAATATATGATTAGGCTCGACTGAGTCGTATTGAGTCGAGATCGACTTGATCCTCTAACGAGTCTAGTACATATTGTGGAGTGATAATGTATAACCTATAGTTTATATAATATATGTATAATATGTATGATACTATAGTTGGAGGTCCTTACCCGGAATTGGGCTTTAGGCCCATTCCCGAGCCCAAAGATCTCTCCAGTACTGAGTAAGCTTGGCGGCCCTAACCACTTGAAGTGAAGCGCTGCGTTTTGCCTTTGAGATCCGAAGCCCTAGCTATATAAGCTCGCTAGCAGCTTCTGGATTCTTTAAGTTCAGCTCTCTCTCTCCTCCGTCTCCTCTCAAACGCTCTCAAAGGGTTTCTAGGGTTTCTCCTGGCTCCTCCCCGACGATTGGGACGACGAAGGTGGTGGCTGCTCTCGGTGATCTCCTGGTGGTGTTGCGGCTAAGCTTCTGGCTTTGGTTGCCGCTTGTCTCACGTCTGGAGATCTAGGGTTTGGGAGTTTCGAAGAGATCTTCGAACTCCGGTCATCCCACACAGGGGGATCTTCTTCTCTTGTGTCTCTGAAACTCGTACATGCATAGATCTAGGGTTTACTTTTGCATTGCTTGTTTGTAACCCTCTATTGAACATTACCTAGTGGATTCGGCCTGTTCTTGAGGCCCCGAGGACGTAGGCATATCTTTGCCGAACCTCGTAAAACTCTGGTGTTCGTTCTTGCTCTTGCATGTTTGTTTTGAGTTTCTTGTTTTCGTATCTCTCGCTTCCGCATTCAATCACTTTCGTTATCTCGAATCTCGATTCAATATAGGGACTAAGAAATAAAAGGCAAGTGAAGAAAGGGGAGATAAACCTACGTGTCAGAAATGGAGCAAGTGTTGCTGCACTTGCCGTAGGAGATTTTAGTTTATCTCTCCTTTCTGGTTTAATCTTAGAAGTAAATAATTGTTATTTTGTTCCTAGCATTACAAAGAATCTTGTTTTGGTTGAACCATTACAAAGAATCTTATGAATCCATTGATACATGTGAGTCATGTTTGATGGGCAAGATGACAAGGTCACCTTTCGAAGGTACAAATGAAAGGGCTACTGAACAATTAGGCATTATACATACTGGTATGTATGGACCAATGAGCACATGAGCTAAATGTGGATATAGATACTTCATTACATCTACTGATGACATGAGTAAATATGGATATGTGATGAAAACTGTGGTATGGTAACACAATAGTCTAATCCATTAACACCACAATTGAACAGTGTGATGAAAACTCCATAAGAGCTATAGACAAAACTCCATATGAGATATGGACATGAAAGGTTCCAAAATTGTCATTTATGAAGATATGGGGATGTGAAGCTTTGGTAAAGCGTTTACAAACCGATAAGCTTGCCCCTAAATCAGATAAATGCTATTTTATAGGTTATTCAAAAGGTAGTTTTGGATACTGTTTATACAATCCCACCGAACAAAAGGTGTTTGTTGCAAGGGATAGTGTCTTTATGGAAAGAAAGTTTATTTCCAATAAGTCAAGTGGGAGAAATATTCATCTTGAACCAGTTCATGATGAAAATCAACAGAATTAACAACGAGATGACATAGATGATGTCGATGACAAGAGGATCCACAAATAGTTGTGGCAACTATTCTAGCTCCGGTTGTTGAACTAGTTGAACCCACTTGTAGATCAAATAAGCCAAGGGTACAACCAATATGTTATGATGATTTCATGTTGAATATAAACATTGATGTTCTTCTTTTAGAACATGAAGAGTCTAATACCTATAAGGCTATAAGCAAGCAACGACGAGTCCAGACTCCAAGAAATGGCTTGAGGCCATAAGATCTGAAATGGATTCGATATTTTAAAATCAAGTGTGGGACTTGATAGATTTGCCAGATGGGGTAAAGCCCATAGGGAGCAAATGGGTTTTCAAACTCAAGATAGATAAGGATGGAAAGGTACATGTATACAAGGCAAGATTAGTTGCCAAAAGGTTTAAACAGATTCATGGTATAGACTATGATGAGACCTAATTTTCACCAGTTGTCATGATAAGATCCATTAGGGTAATCCTTGTTATTGTTGCCTATTATGATTATGAGATTTGGCAAATGGATGTCAAAACCGCCTTCTTGAATGGATTCTTGGAAAAGGATGTATACATGACACAACCCGAGGGTTTTGAAGATCCAAGTAATGCTGGCCGGGAAGGTATGCAAGCTTAAGAGGTCTATGTATATATATATATATATATATATATATATATATATATATATATATATATATATATATATATATTCATAGGGTAGGGTTCAAGTGAGAAGAATATGGTCCGGTGAGAAGGAAAGAAGTAAATTGGTTGGTCGGATTTATTAAAATAAGAACTAAAAAAATTAGGACGGATACCCCCCTCACGCGCTTATGTTCTCACCCTTTTTTCCGTCTCTTTCCTTCTTCCAGATGCCCGTCTCTTTCCTTCTTCGCCCTCCTCCTTCCTCCGCCGCACTCTCGCCAGATTTCGACCTCTGCAACTCTTCGATCTATCCCTCCCTCGGTCACGGCGATGGCTCTTCGATCTCTCCCTCCCTTTCTTGTAGATCTTCCAGATCTCGCTCTTCGATCTTCCAGATCTTTCCAGATCTCCGTCGGTCATGGCGATGGCTCTCCGATCTTTTCGATCTTCTAGATCTCGCTCCGCTTCCATGGAGATCTTCCAGATCTGCTCCCTTCTTTCGTCGTAGTATCCACTATCTCCGAGCACCCGTCATCGTCTAGTCTTCTGGAGGCCCGGCCACATCACCCTCACCGATTTCGACCTCTCCCACCAACAAGTAGTAGTGGAGCCCCCTGAACACGCTCCTCCCGTCGACGCTTTCGATTCCGGAGCTCCAATTGGAGGTCGGAGTCGCGAACGTGGCGGTCTAGGATAGCGGAGATGGAATCGAGGTTGAGTATAGAGGTTGTCGTCGGAGGGGGAAGTAGACTAGTACTTGATGGCGAGATCGATGACGGAGGAGAGAGTGGTGGAGACAACGGAGATTGGTGATGATCGAGGAGGGAGGCCTACTTCAATTCCTTCACTTTCCCGGGTTCTCAAGAGGAGCAACTGCTCATTTCGAAGGGGTGATCGACGAATTGAGACAAAATCAATCTCTAATTTGGGGACGACTACACGAACTTGCCTTCGGGATCCTCCAACGGGATAGCCTGTGTTCGCCGCGCCCGCCGCGACTTCGTCCTCCTCAACATGTTCAACCGAACTTCCCTCATTGTCGTCGCCCCTGCAGTCATTGGTCATTGAATTTGATCCCAGAACCTCAAGTTCACTCCTTTGTTGTTGTTTCTTTCTAATTATTTAATGCTCTATTGGGGTTTTAAAAAAAATAAAATAAAAGGTTTTTTATTTCATTCTTTTTAGATTGAAATTGCATACCAGTTCATTTGCAAATTATCTTTGTATATAATGTTGATCTGTAACTAGTAATCTTGAATGATTTAATACTTTTTTTTTTAATGCTTAAATATTGAACTACAGCAAGTGGTTCAGGGATTTTATACCAAGTGGTTCAATGAGTAAATAGAAATTTGTTCAGTGAATAAATAGGTTGGTTCAGTGACTAAATAGAGGTTGGTTCAATGACTAAATAGAGATTGGTTCAGTGAATAAATAGAGGTTGGTTTAGTAACTAAATAGAGGTTGGTTCAGTGACTAAATAGAGAGTGGTTCAGTGACTAAAGAGAGAGTGGTTCAGTGACTAAATAGAGGTTGGTTCAGTTACTAAATAGAGGTTAGTTCAGTGAATAAATAGATTGGTTCAGTGACTTAATAGAGGTTAGTTCAGTGAATAAATAGATTGGTTCAGTGACTAAATAGAGGTTGGTTCAGTAACTAAATAGAGGTTAGTTCAGTGACTAAATAGAGAGTGGTTCAGTGACTAAAGAGAGAGTGGTTCAGTGACTAAAGAGAGGTTGGTTCAGTGACTAAATAGAGGTTAGTTCAGTGAATAAATAGATTGGTTCAGTGACTTAATAGAGGTTGGTTCAGCGACTAAATAGATGTTGGTCCGGTGACTAAATGAGGTTGGTTCAGTGGCTAAATAAAGAGTGGTTCAGTGACTAAAGAGATGTTGGTTCAGTGATTAAATAGAGGTTAGTTCAGTGAATAAATAGATTGGTTCAGTGACTTAATAGAGGTTGGTTCAGCGACTAAATAAATGTTGGTTCGGTGACTAAATGATGTTGGTTCAGGGGCTAAATAGAGAGTGGTTCAGTGACTAAAGAGAGGTTGGTTCAGTGATTAAATAGAGGTTAGTTCAGTGAATAAATAGATTGGTTCATTGACGTAATAGAGGTTGGTTCATCGACTAAATAGATGTTGGTTCGGTGACTAAATGAGGTTGGTTCAGTGACTAAATAGAGTTTGGTTCGGTGACTAAATATATGTTGGTTCAGTGACTAAAAAGAGGTTGATCAAATAAATAGAGACCGAGTAGTGTTTTATCAAATAAATAAAATTGGTTCATGAAACATTTTATTTTAAAATAAATAAATAAATAATTAAAAATAAATATTAAAATAAATATATTAATATGTATCTTAATGTATTGTTAATAAATTTACGTGAAAACATTTTAATTATAATTAGAAAAATATATATACTAAAAGTTGTAAAATCGATTTTGAGAGATTTCTTTAACTAATAAATATTAGTAGATGCAAAAAATGACAAAAGATGCTAACTGGTACAATGGTTTAGGTGCTGTGTAGGCGTGCACCTATACCAAAGGTCACAGGTTCAAGCCCCAGTGCTCGCAACTATCCGGTTTTTTAATTCTTTGGCTAGGCGCGTGTGTTGCAAGCGCGTGGGGTGCGACTGGGGGAGCAGGGGAGCGCGCTGGGCCTGGTTGGTGGACGCGTTTTTTTTGACATAAATTTATATTATTTTAATCCGTTTGGACCAATCAAATCACTTCTTTTCTTCTCAGTGTTGGTGACCTTTGCACCTGAACCCAACTATATATATATATATATATATATATATATATATATATATATATATATATATATATATATATATATATATATATATATATGTGGACTTAAGCCATCATCTAGGAGTTGTAACTTTCGGTTTGATGAAAAGATCAAAGAGTTTGATTTCATCAGATGTGAAGAGGACCCATGTGTATACAAGAAGTTTAGTGGGAGTAAAAGTGGTTTTCCTAGTCTTGTATGTGGATGACATACTATTTATTGGGAATGACATTCCGACACTAGAGTCCATTAAGGAATGACTAAAGAAATGTTTCTCAATGAAAGACTTTGGAGAGGCAGTGTACATACTTGGAAAAAAGATATATAGAGATAGATCTAAGAGATTGCTTAGGTTAAATCAAGGAACTTAATATAGATAAGATTCTTAACAGATTCAATATGCAAGATTCATGAAAGGGTTTTACCTAGTCATGGTGTGTACGCGACATGATGTTGCATTTTCTTTGAGCATGTGTAGCAAATACCAATCGGTTCCATGAGAGGCACACTAGTGTGCAGCTAAGAACATCTTGAAGTTCTTGAGAAGGACCGAGGATGATTTCTTAAGAGTGATGACAAGTTGATCGTACATCTTATAAGGAAGTATCACCTTATTTGAAATTAAGATGTGTAAGGAACATACATATGACAATATTGCAAATCCATTGACAAAGCTTATGCCTAGCCCAAGCATGATGGTCACACTAGGGTTAAGGGTCTCAAACACATTGGAGAATGGCTTTGAGATTGCTTTCTATTACACTAAGTTCATGTTCGACTTGATATATATGATATTACATCCTTATTTATATATTGTTTTGAACAATGATAAATAAAATATCCAAATAATTCCTAGTTCGCAAATGGGCTTATCTTAAGTGTTCTGGTAAATGAAACCCCATTAAGTGAAATGTAGTTATGAATTATCGCAAGTCCGTAGTCTAAAATCATCAACTTGGACATAGGTGATTTTATTAATGACTATATTGTAAGTTGACTTATAGCACCAGGTTTCATGGGCTAGGGACATGGAGATGTCTAGTCAATTACATAATATGTATGGATGATACATATAGGACAGACCCACCTTAAGACTCTACAAAAGGGATTGTAGAGTAATAAGTTAAACCATGATTAGTAGATTCCTCAGACATGAGTATGTTATGGTCTCTCTTGATGATTTGCATTTCTTTGACACGGCTAAACACTTTCCGTAACAGGGAGTTATAAAGGTCGTAGTTGGGATTGTCAAAATTTGAGTGGGAGTCACAGTCATACAAGACTTGAAATGTCCTCCTTCTTCATGCATACTGTGATGCATCGAAAAGGAATGGTGTCTAGTGATGTTCACCTATTTTGTCATGTTTTGCATTAACATTTATGTCGATTTCTATATGCATTTCATATTTCTGGGTTTGATTTATACAAAATTTATGTAGTTTATGTTTATCTGCAATATATGGAGGTATACACAAGTTTTTGTTATATTTTGCAGAAATCGGATGCACTTTGGAGCTTAAAGGAAAGTCACGAACACATTGGACAAGCTAAGGAAGAACACATGATGGTGCAGCTAGATAAAATGCCACTTTTCACCATTCATCATTCTGAATCAAGTTCTGATGTCTTGATGAGAGTTGTAGCTCTTTGAAAGAGATTTCCAACGCATAGTCATATGCGTCAGTCGGACAAACGATGACTCGGGAAAGTGTGTTTCAAGATGGATGCAGAATGCTGAAAGCTTACAGGACTAGTCGACGTCGTCCAAACTGGTCGACGTCGAGTACCTTTTTGGTCGACTTGCCTCCCAGAAGACAAGATCGAGCACGAGCTGAGCACATGGCCACTCGAGAGCACAGAGACTACTCGACGTCAAGTACTCTACTCGATGTCGAGTACATTGTCGAGTGCAATGCGAGCCCAGATCGAGCACAATCCGAGGAGACAACAAATTCTACTCGACGTCGAGTACTTCACTCGATGTTGAGTACTTCACAGTGACGAGTCCGGGTCGAGATCGAGTAGAGATTCGGATAAGGAGATTACTTACAAGCCAAGGCACGAAGATCTATCATGAAGAGAAGATATATTTTCACATTAGTAATGCCCTATTTTACCTAAGGGGAATTTTATATGTTTTATTTATTTATTTATCAAACATTTATCTTAGGATTTTAGATATATAGATTTAGATAGAGATAGATAGTTCCTTCCTTTGATAGCAAGGATCGTAGCCTCAATAAGTATCTCTTATTAACAATGATTGATCTATCGTTGATGCATGAAGATCCTTACGATTAGATATTCAAAATTATTCTGTATTTCCGCTTTAAGCATCTAATATTTCTTCACTACATACTATTTATTTCATGAACTACTACTATTTAATAAAAAGTGGTTCGTGAAGCTAATAAGAGATAGTTCATGAAGTTAACAAGAAGTGGTTCATAACTTCTACGTATAACACATGATTCACAAATATTTTAAACAATGTGGTTTTTTATAATTTAGAACAAGTTGATTTATTTACGAGTAAAAATCTAAATAGCTGCATCGTACACCGAAAAATCTCGTAGTCACATACATATACATATTTTCAAACAAATCGATTAGCAATATTGCTCGATTGAAGTACAACTTATAATTGGTCATTTGAACCAATTTGATAATTAAGATCTAAATCCAACACAATCACTACTACAATTAGGAGCAAAGGGTGCGGTTTATAGCAGCGGTTCTACTATGGGAGCGGTTCATGGTCGCGGTTTAGGAAATGAGTCTACGGAAGCGGCCCTGGCAGCGGTTTTAAAATTTCAAGCTATTGTGGCGGTTTTATTTATTTTTAGAGGCGGTTCATTAAATTAAATTAAACAAAGGCAGCGGTTCAGTAAAAAAAACCTAAAATAAAACGCGGACTGCTCAGAATCAGTCCGACCCCTCTCTCTCTCTTCTTGCGTTCTCTCCCCCTCAGATCTGAGATCTTCAATCCTCCATGGCTTCCCCCTCTCATCGGTACCTCGCTAGATCTTCAACCCTTGTTCCTTGCCTCTCTCTCAGATCCCTCTCCTCGACTCTCGACCCTAAAGCGAAGATAGAGGTCGGCGTTTCTCCTCTTGACTCCGACATCGCCGAAAACCCCTTCCTCTAACGTTTCTCAGCGCCAGACCGCCTTCTTTGACATCGCCATACCCCTTTCCTCTACCGCTTCTCAGTGCCGACGCCGACTGCCTTCTCTGACCCCGACCATTTGCTGTCGCCGAGGAAGAACCGAAGAACAGGCCTCTTTACGAGGGTCTTCGAAGATGAAGGAGTCCATGCCACCAGGGTCTCGGAAGTTGAGCACCACCACATCTCCGGTTAGTTAATTCCTTCTCCTTTGAATCTTCGGATCTAGGTCTAGGGTTCTATGTTCAGATTTTGGATTTTCAATTTTGTTAAAGAAATTTCAATCTAGGGTTTCGCTTGATATGTAAATTTACATAAAAGCTTCTTGATTTTGATCTTCATTTTTTAGAACTTAGTTTACATGGCATCACTGATGTTTGGGAACTTGCTCAATTATTATGACATTTCTTCTTTCCGGAGGTCCATAGAGTAATCAGTCAGTTGGGAGTTCGAATTACTATTTACTTCCGACTTCTAGGATATTTGGTGACTTATAGTTATCAGTTATTGATGTATCTGTATACTTTCTTATTTCCAAAATTCAGCTCCAATACACGACCCCTCATTCAGTTATTGAGATGAAATGATGTACCGTGCATTAAGGTGTAATTATGTTGTGTTGAAGAAATGCCTGCTAGGTTGGAACTAGTATTTGGAGACTGTAGGTTTTATTTTGCTCATTTTTTCAGTTTGATATATGCCTTGGAGAATGTTCTGATAACATTTGGTCTGAAATGATGGTCCCTTTCTCATTTTTATAGTTATATGAGAGTTTGTAAAGTCAATTGTATATGGTACTTGGAAGTCGGTGCTTGTTTATAGAACTTGCTAGTTTGATCAGTGATTTTTTAATGTTGTGATCAAATGTATGTGTCGAATGGTTGAAATTCCCCAAGGGGCAACATCTTATTTGCACATATATCAATCACATGGGTTGATTTAAATAATACAGTGAAAAAATACACTTTCATATATGATTATTAAAATCAGTAAATTCATAGGTTTGAATCACCAATCCTACTATACCGACTTATTGAAAGAAACATTAACAATAATAATTGTGCACCTCTAGTTATATATCCTTGGATTTTTTTTTTTACTTTGGATAAATGACTTGTTCTAAAGGCCATGGTATTGTAACAACTACAGAAGCATTTTTTTTTACCTTTAGATAAATGAGTTGGATCTTTTTTCTCGTGCATTCAGTGCCCTACCAACCCTCTACTCTGCTCACGAAACAACTTTGGCGGGAGGGAGAGTTGTGATTTCTGCCTTCTTTGTGTCCCATTATATTAAAGTAAGACAAAAGTATTATAAGCTCGAACTTGCAAAATTTTCTTAATTTTGCTTGCTTTGTTATATGGATGATATCCCCACTATCCAGAATGACTGTTTTTTGTTGCAGAGTTGTGCATCAATTCCCCAAACTGAGATTGTGGGGAAAAGAGTGTACTTCTGCTATGGTATGAGGGATTCCCATAAGTAATGGACTGGTAACTTCTTGACTTTGCGAATGTCTTAAAATCTTTACATTATCCTCATTTAGCAAAAGAAAAGTGTAGAGACATTACTAGTAGTAAATACTAACTCATTAAATAATTTTTCTTGCATTATTGTTAGTAATTGATTGTCCTCATTCAGTTATTGGTCTTCTTTCACTTTTCTGAGCATATATTTCTTTGATTATGAACAAGGAACTTGATGAACTCATTGCAAGTGTGCTACTAATTGTGCACGTGGGTTGACTATATATGATCAATTAATTGAATAGGTTTGTGGAATGTTTACTTTTGACAACTCACTTAATCAATGGATCATCACCATCTAAATTTATTATGATCACCATACTTCTGTTACACAAGATTACTCATTTCACTCTGATTGTGCATTCAATTTCCTTTTCGAATCGGCTTTGTAAAGTTTTCCCTTGTAGATGTACTAAATGGTAAAACACACCTCTTGTTGCTTGCAGGAAAGAATCATGAATTATTTGGGGCAGAAACAGACTGCTTGATTTGGATCAGACTAGCCACGATTTCTTAATCCCACTTTTTGTATTTGTTTCTAACTAGCCATGTTATCACCTATATTTTGGCTAGTTTACTTGACTTATGTAATCTTTTGTTTACTAACTTCTTAAGCAAATCCAAATAATTGATTGATATAAATGTAATGAATGTCACTTTGGAGTTTAATGAAAGTTCGGTATTTTTATCTATATGTTGATATTATAACAAATCTTCAATAATTATTTATAGATTTTAATAAATATAAATAAAATATTAAGATTTAAATACCAAAAAACCGCTGCCATAAAACTACCAAACCGCTTCCTCTTATGTGGTACGAAGTGCTCCATTAGACTAATAGGCAGCGGTTTATATTATTATTTGGCAGCGGTTGTCCCATTTTTTTTAAACCGCTGCCTTAGGTCATTTAAACCGCTGTCATAGATCTATAGCGACGGTAGCAGAAGCTGCGGTCGAAAACCGCTGCCTTAGAGTTTAGGTGGCGGTTATCCTATATTAGGTGGCGGTTTTGGACCGCTGCTAAATCTCTCAATTGTAGTAGTGAATTGAAAGTACATCTCCATAGCCTGCCAAACTTGTTCCCTCAACCAGGAGGAGGTTCTCTCCCTTGAAATGGAGCTCCTATCTGTTGAAGAAGCAAGTCGATCAACACTTGGAGCAGGAAATTGCGGCCGAGAATCAAGCTTGAAGCTGATTTGTTATCCATTTCCTTTTGAAGACAAGCTTTGTTGAGCTATAGGTTTTAAGATTCAAGAAGTAACTCACCGAACTCGACCCTTCGATGAGGTTTGATTCACCAATTGGAAACCATGACTAGCCTCGATTGTGTCTCAATGACCTTCGCCACCCATTGAAGCCTCGAAATGATGAACTGCGGGGCCCTGGAACTCCGACGTTCACTTCGATCAACAACCATCTCCATCACGCCTTCCTCCGGTTCATGGCTGTCAGACTGGACGATAGCAATCAAGATGAAGAGGCGGCGGCGGAACAAGTTCCCAACACACATTAGATCTAGGATCACAATAGCCTTAAACTTGGACTCGTCGAGCACGCACTAGGTGGATCCCTCCACGACGTTGAGAAGGCGGTGCATCAAGTGGCTTCCGTAAAAAGCTTTGAAAAGTGGGGCGAAATTTCAAGCCTTTTCCATATTGTACACTCATCAACTTTGCAATGTCTTTTGCTTCTCAAAGACGTTATAGAAATTGCGAGCTGGATATGTAGGATAGGAAAACACAGATCGATATTGCATAAAGCCTCACTAATTCAATCACAAACCCCAAATTCAATTTACAAATTGAATTCACAAACTCCAAATTCAATTCATAAATTTCATTTTCAAATTCACATACAATTAAAACACAAAATTAATTTCCAAAATCAGAAACTCTAATAAAAATTTTACAAAATCGATTCTCATAATCAAACCCTAATTTCACCAATTGGTTTCCAAAATCAAAACCCTAAACTAATTCTCATATCCTAGGCAAGAAGGGATCGAACTCCCACCCTTTGGTCTCATTTCATTTCCTTTGGTCACACACACACACACACACACACACACACACACAACTATTTTTTTCTCCAAACTTCGGGCTCGTGGCTCGAAGGGTGTGGCAGCCACCGACGCACGCCACACCCTGGCCTGGGGCCGACACTAGGGGCATCCCTTGGGGATGAATAATGAGGGAGAAATGTTGAAATGGAGATGAGATTAGGAAAGGGATGAGTAGGATTGGAGCGGAGATTGAGACCGAGAGGAGGAGAAAAAAGAAGATGAGGAGCAGGGGCGACCATGGGGTGTGCGACCCATGGGTCCTTTTATATAAAGAAAAATAAATAAAATTACAAAATGAAGTCGGTTTGAGTTTTTTTTTTTTTTTGGCAACACTTAAAGACGTGAAAGTGGCCAACGTTTGGCTTTGGGCAAAGGCTAGCAGAGTGTTTGGTTTTTACGCAAAGTTCGAAGGCAGAATTAGAGGGTGACACAACAACCACCTAGGCGAACTCCATCGTCCGACAACAGAGGGCTGCTTGACGTCCAACCGCCAAGGTTCCCGAGTCTTCAATCCACCGTCTGGCCGCTCAAGCACCCAGCCACTATTCCACTAAGGTTGTGTTCACATAGGGCAAACTCAAAATTTTGGGTGAAAATCGAAATTGGTAAGTTCTCTTCGATTTTAATATTTTTTGTTACTAAAATATTGAATTGAAATGATATTATTGATTTGTTTATAAATGAAATGTTGAAATTTGAATTGAATTGGAGAATTGAAATTTTATTAGGGTTTGAGATTTGAAGTGTGAAATTTGGGAATTTTGATTATTATATTATATATTTCGTTGCTTATGAGTTAATTAGGATTAGGGATTTGGAGAATTGAAAATTTGTTACTTGATAGGTTTTAGGGTTTGAGACTGGAAGTGTGAAAATTGGGGCTTTTTTTTTCATTTTCATTGCCTATGAATTATGATTAGGGATTCCGGTATGGATAAATATTTTGCTCAAATCAACAAAGTGTCAAGTGTTGGTTCATCCACTCCTCACAATATATTTGCAAATGTTGATAATGCTAATGTGGAGGCAAATGTGGATAATTCAATTCCTACTTATTTGATTGATGATATAGAGATTGTTATGTTGAGCTCGATAATGGAGATGATGTTGTAAACTGTAAAGACCAATATTTATTAAATAATATATTTACACGATTTGGAAAGTTTTCGAAAAACTTGTCCTCGGGCAACTTGTTATTTTGGGAAAATCTTTGAAATAATTTCGGCATCCTTTGAATTTGAAATTTTAATGGATCTTACTTCCGCTTCCGAGCTTCGGATTTGAGAATTTGGAGTCTACTTTGATCGCTTTGAAATGATTTGAAATCCTCTTTAAATTTTCTGAGAGTCGGGATTCGGGTTTAGATTGTCGTTATTCGAGAGTCGAACTTTGCGGGTCCATCTCTCTCTCTCTCGCTCCCTCCTTCACTCCTTTGTCTTTTTCTTCATAAACCTCCAAGAGCCTCTATTTGCTTCCCCTAAAAATGTAGCTCTAATCCCTAGACCCTAGCTCTCACGCCCACAAAATCTGAGACACAAAGCCGTAAACACTACTCTCTCTCTCGTTTTGAATTCAAGACAAACCCTCACCTCTCATCCTCCATTTTCAATCAACAAAGCCACCTCCAAATCATCTTGTTCTTGTGTTTCTCCAAGAAAAATCCACCAAAAACATCTCCCATCATTCCCCTTTCGAGACCAAGTGAAAAGGATCCACCACCGATGCCAAATCCAAAGAAAACAAAAGTTTCCGAGGAGTTTCGCCATCATGAGTTCCCTGTTGCCGCCGCGAGTTAGAGCCCAAGAGGTCCCTTTGTTCATCTTCTTCGCGGTAATCCACCTCGTTCTCCTTTTTCTTGCTTTCTTTCTCTTCCAAACCTCATAAAGGTGGAACTTTATTGACTCCTTTACCTTCCAAGGTTGAGAAGAGATTGATCCAACCCCTAGAAGAGAAAATCGAGTTCTCACTCCCTCCTTCCCCTATTTTTCAAAGGTAAGCTCGGTTGCACTTGTTTCCTTTCGTTTGGATCTCAAACCTTCATAAAAGAGGACTTTTACTCATCCTCTATCTTTCCTAGGCTCTCTCAATTGTTTTCCTTGTCAATTTGAAGCTTGGAGAACCACCATCAAAGCCCTTGAAGTTTTCTCGAAGAACCTTGGGTAATTAATCTCCCACTCTCCACCTCTGATCCACGTCTGTATCATTTTATGTTGTTTGAGGTCGGGGAGGCTAGTACTGGAGTTTAGGATTAGTTAGGGAAAGCATGGGATGGATTCAAGGCAAAAATGAGCCAAAATGTTCGAATCTCGCGCACAGAGAAACCATGGTTGCTGCGGCGAATTAGAACTGGGTCAGGAGGGAAGAAGAAGGCCTTTCGCCGCGGCGAGTGGCCATTTCGCCACAGTGAAAGGGGTCTCGTATGAATTGGATTACCAGCTAAGATCGAATGAATATGCAAATCAGAAAGAAATCAAGAACAGGGAGAATGGAGTAAAACTCCCAAAGCTTCTTCCTTCAACTTGTTCTGTTACAAGACAATGAGAAGGCCTTATAGTCGCACCTTCCTAACTACCACTCACCTGCCTAACCGTATAGGTGTCCTATCAAGATTAGCCTAAACCTTGCACAACTGGCTCATACCTCCCCCCCCCCCCCCCCCCCCCCGCGTCAAGTTGGACTTGGGGGTGTGTCAACCAATCCCAACTTGAAAGAAAGAGTCTGGTGTTGAACCTTCCCTAAAGGTATGGTTAATATGACAGCTAACTGCAAAGACGATTGCACATGAGCAGTTTGCAGGACACCTTCATCAATCCGTTCACGAATGTAATGGCAGTCAATGTTAAGATGTTGGGTACTTTCATGGTAGACAGGATGAGCAACTGTGTGTTGAGTGGCTTTGTTATCACATAAGAGAATTATAGGCAATTGAAAGGGGACAGACAAATCATGAAGAAGCCTAGTGAGCCAAACAACCTCACTAGCTGCAGTGGATATACACCTGTATTCAGATTCGGCGCTTGATTTAGTCACCGTCTTTTGCTTGTTTTTCTTCCAAGAGACAAGACACGAGCCTAAGAAGACACAGTAGCTGGATAAAGACCGAGATGTGAACTGACAAGCGCCCCAGTCCGTATCACTGTACACAGCTAAAAACAGAGATCAATCACCTGGGAAGAACAACCCCCGATTGATTGTATGCTTCAAATAACGGACAACATGGGTTTTGACTTACCGCTTATGCAATGGAAGAGTGATCATCCATCAATCTTAATGTGTCTTTATTGTTTGTATTTTCCTTTTGTTACTATATATTCATCCGTCTTTTATACGCTTCTTTGCTGAAAAGAGTTGGCAATTGTTCAAAACCATCATGTTCGGTTCATTATCGAGTCTAACCGTATTTAGGGTTAAGGCTGCAGGGTCATTATCATATTGTGCCATGTACTTTTACTGTTCAGGTATCTCTAGTGTATTGGATCTAGCCGAGTCAGGTCAGTATGTCATATTTGTGTTGTAATATAGATGGCCGCGAAGATTGAAGTGATAAATCCATATTTAAGCTTGCCAAACTATAAGCCCAAGTAAGTTACCATGGGACAAATCTATGCCCTGTTAATTTGAAGCAATCTGATCCCGCTTTAGTCTTTTAGAGTTCCTGGAGAAATTTGAAGGTGCCTTGAATCGTTTGAATCTGTCACGGGAACATAAGTTGAGTATTTTTCTGGCGAATCTATATCCCAACTTCAGATGCATACAATTAACCCCACTTCATTAGAAGTCACGGGAACATGAGTTGAGTATGTTTATCGTTTACGTATAATTTATGTTTGAGTTGGTGGGGAGGGGGTCGGGGAAGAAGAAGGGCTTGAATCAATTTCTCGATTGCCTATGTATCCTCCCGGGGTTGAGGAATCAAAGCCCACGTAGTTCTTTAATTACATGTGTATGTATGAACCCCACTTACCTATTCTGCTTGATCGTTTGAGCCTCCGCCTCCAGCTGATCCGTCTCCATCAGTGATCGCGCCGTCGATGTAGCTCCCAACGGACTCTGTATTCACTCCGCCATCGTCCTCGGATTCAGTAATAAGATGTTCTTCGATCTACATCTGCATATCCGCCCTCTTTCAATCTACAAGGCAAACTTGGGCTTCGAGGTTCTCGGGATGCAATCTTGATCTCTTCTTTGACAGAAACTTGCCTCCGCGACTGAAAAGTTGTTCGACGGCGATGGTTGAGTAAAGGGCTCCAAGTATTTGTCGGGCGATTACCTGCAATGTCAGAAATCTTTGTCTTTCGAGACGGCTCCATCATTTTAGGACATAAAAATCTTCTTCCTCATCGTTGTGGACATCAAAGTGAGTAGACAAATATTCGTCGAGGTTTAAGTGGGGGCTCGACGAAGATCTCGACCTCTTCGAGCCAAAGATATCTATGGAAAGTGCCTTAGTTCTAGCGGTAATGCTAGTTCGTGACCCGCTCGAACGGAAAGGTATGGGAGGACGAGTGGAGGACGTTCTATCGCCTTTAGAATAATGAGTATATAATTTTTCTAATAAACCTCTAACTCTAGCAACTATAAGTTGAACATTGCATTCGGGATCATCCTCAATTTCTAAAGTCGAAAAATAGTTTTCTACAAACTTTTGAACCCCGTTTAATTTATACCTAGGGGCGAAACAACAAGCTACGAGGAAATGTCCGGTATAACTTTGTAATATGCCAACCATTTCCGCCGCATCTCTGAAACAACCAAGGATATGGAAGGCAATTTATTTCGTAGCCCAGGTTGTTTGTCAACTTGTACTTGTGACCGCAATGACGACAAACCGCTTCGAACTTCTCGGGGCCTTGCTCGACCTTCTCGAAATAGCCACGGAACAACGCCGTACGAAGATTATCGGCGGATCCGAATTGGTCGGACATGATAACGAGCTTACTAAAATGAAATGAAAGTTGACGTGGAATGGATGTGATGGGTGAATTATGAAATGAAGGATTGACGGGTATTTATAGGAATTATAATCCCAACCTAGCCGGCCTAGCCGTTGCCCAACGACTATTTTTTTTAAAATAAAATTGTATTGGTGGGTGTGCCCCACATGCAACAGCCAGATTTTCAAAATAGGTCGACCCGCGGAGTCAGCGGGTTAACAACCCCCCGAACCTAACCCGCAACCCGCCCCTACCCACTGATCCAAGGACCCGTACCCACCAGGTCGTTGACTCGCCAGGTCATTGACTCGTACGAACCGTCGGGTCATGGGTCGACCTGTAACCTGTGGCCACGCTTACCCCCATGTGCACCCCCTGCCTCCCCTTCTGTTTCACCAGTTTTTTTTTGTGTCAGCACTTCAAAATCGAAGTTGCTGAAACCGGAGTTGCTGAAACCGAAGTTGATTTTTTTTTCGCGTCATCACTTCGACACCTGAGTTGCTGAAATCGGAGTTAACACAATAAAAGAGTTAAGAGCTCATTTTCTCTAGCTATCTCACCTTATTTTTTTTATAATAGGCTAGAAGTAGGATGTCTATGAAAACAGAGATAATCCTTGATCCTCTAAGAGGACGATATTACATAATTTCCTATTGAATGGGAGGTTCCTTATATTACATGTATTTCTAGTTTTAACAATATAATCGATAAGAAGTACTTCTATCTCACCTTAATTATGCCTAATAAAAGTAATAATGGGGTTTGGAGCTTTTGTAGTTGGTCGCCTTTTTTTTAATGATTGAGATAAGGCAATTCAATTGTCTACTTTTTCATGCTTATTATTTATTTCTACTCATTTACTTTTTTCACATTTATTCTTTTTCTGTTGAATTGGTTTTGATTATCTTTTTGAGAAAAATGCGCACTTGCACTTTGTGATGGGTAAAATCTGCACCATAATTCTCGAAGGAGATTGTGGGTTGATGAAGATCCGAATTCCATCGTCTCGGACTCCAATCTGAGCATGTGTGGTCTGCTGCAACCTATTCGGCAAACAACCGCCAGGAGTTCCTAGCCATCGGATGCCCGATCTGTCATCGCCCTTGACAAACGGGAGTCCCTCTTGTCTGATGCCTAGGGTTCCTGAAATTTCAGAAAGTGGCGACACTTGTGGATTCTGATCAGAGGCAACGCTGGCGTGCACACACGAAATACGGCCCCGTGTTGGTTATGTTGGACATGCCGGGGGAGGGATCCAAGGACGGATCAAGTGGAAGACGTACTCCCCTCATGTCCTAAGAAAGATCTAAGGACGGATCCGACAACAGCCAAAGAAGGATCTAGATCCGCCTCACGGTAGGCATGGAGGAGGCAATGCCGACGCCTACCGCTCGGTTTTTTACGGTGATCTTCGGCTTCTCCGGCGAGGGAGATGCGGTGGCGCCGATGACGAGACAAAGGCAGGAGTTGTGGAGGAGCGACGACCTTTCGGTGTCAGAATCGCCATCTAGGAGATCACCATATCTGCTCGAATCTCTCCCCCTCCCTCTCTTTTAGATTCCATTTTCAATATCACTGTAGATTGATTCGATCCAAGAGGCTACACCCCGATCTCTCTCTCTCTCTCTCTCTCTCTCTCTCTCTCTCTCTCTCTCTCTCTCTCTCTCTCGTTGTTTTTAGATCTGATCTTGTAGCTTTTTGATCGAATCCCCACGGACGGTGCCAAATGTGATGGGTAAAATCTGCACCATAATTCTTGAAGGAATTTTGGGTTGATGAAGATTCGAATCCCATCGAAATCCTGCAATTCAAGAACAAATGAGGTCAGGGCAAGGCTTGTCTCCCCGTAGGACCCTCTGATGCTCAAGTCAGTCCTTGTCCATCCTCTATATGAATATATCTCCTCTTATTTATATTGGTCGAGTATTAAATAAAAGAAACTGTTACGATATTTAATAAGAGAAATCGCTAGCATATATATTTAATTCGGTCAAGGCTCTTTAATGCATGAAACCGTTACCGTATTCAATAGGTAAAACGGTGACCGCATTAATGCTTGTCAATGTCGTATTGAATATTCGATGCCGCATAAATAATAGACGTCGTCTTTAGGATGATTTCGTATGATAAAAATGATCGACTTACATGGTAAAAGACCAGAACGCCCTTGTGCTATGATGACGGAATTTTCCCTATCTCATACCTCATTCCATATCAGCACCAATTGTTACAATAACGTTTAAAGCTAGGCGCATCCCCAAGCGATGCTCCATTTTGGAGAATTTTACAATATTGGAGAATATTGGGCTTATTTTTTGCCCAACAGTTTCCCTAACCCATTCTGCAAAATAGGGATAGGAGGTGAAAAATAGGGTGTCTTCCCTATTCTTGCAGAATCGCCATTTTTTTTTAGTGTGAATCCTCCTTCAACAATCAGCGATGGTGGGAGCATAGGAGCCTAGGTTCAAATTAAATTATCATTTGAGTACTAGTGCTTGCCTCTTATTCTCATGACAGTCATTCCTACCCTCTCGAGATCGAAGGGAGGATGAAGAACCTCGCCGCAGTTCGGAAGCGAGGTCGAAAGGGCGGGGATGGTGGAGGGCAATGGGGGTGGCGGCGATCAAGGCTGACCAAAGTCGAATTTCCCAATTTTGACGGAAGTATCTCTATTGGCCTGAATATGTTATAGATATATCTTCTAGATTTGTGAAGATGTTTGATTATCCATTGGCAGATCTTGTTAATTTGAAGCAATCTGAGCCCGTTTTAGTCTTTTAGAGTTCCTGGAGAAATTTGAAGGTGCCTTGAATCGTTTGAATCTGTCACGGGAACATGAGTTGAGTATTTTTCTGGCGAATCTATATCCCAACTTCATATGCATACAATTAACCCCACTTCATTAGGAGTCTTGCCCAACTCCATGAAATCTCGCTTCAATTAGTTCCTCAAAAGACTTTCCAAATTAAACCTACTCCTTCCCAAATTAGGTCCTCATTTAAATTTAGGTCTTGCCAAGTATTGATCAATTTAGATCTTCAATCACATTTGGATTTGCAGTTGACCTTGATCGGAAGAAGAAGAAAGAATTTGCCGTAGTAGCTATGGATGATATAGGGGCGAGTTTTGAAGTGATTTTGGCTACCGTTGTAGCAACTAAATAAATTAATAGAAAATGTCAATTTGAAAATAATTAAAAGTTAATTCACAACTCTTCAAAATGAAGAATCTGTTAAAATTGATACAAGTATTATTTTTTGGTGAAGATTGATTTTCATTCCCGTTTTAAAGAAAATTTGAAGAATCTCTTGAACATACTCTAAAGAATCCAAATAAAAAATAACGATGGCTTATCATCAAATCCCAAAAAAAACCAACGAACTCCTCGGAGCCGAAACAACGCTCTTCATGCGCTTGTGTAAATCCCCCTCCACAAACCCTATTTGCAGTTCATCTGCCCTTCAATCTCCATCTCTTTCATCTAATTAGCCCGTTTGAATGGCTGATTTTGGAATCCAGAACCCTTATATTCCGTTTGAATGGCTAATTCGGTACCTTCTTGCGATTCGTCTTCTTCAGATCTCCTTCGTCGTCTTCCTCGTGTGCCCCGGTTTCGGGTTCCGTCGGAGTGGCTCCGGTGGCTTTTCGGTGGTCTTGTGTGTGCAGGTGCGGCGGCTCTCGCGTCTTGCCTGTGCCCCGCTCCCTCTCGCCGGCTTTGTACTGCGGTGGTGGTTCCGCAGTTGGGCTGGTGGCGCCGCCTGCCGGCGGTCTTCTGGCTTCGTCTCTCTCCATTGGTCCCTGACTCAGTTCGTCCCTCCGGTCGGAACTTTTTCTGGCCTGAATTATTCCCCGAGGGCCTTCTCCTATGCCCCAATTGGCCTTGCATGAGGGGGAATAAAAAGGAAAAAAAAAGGACATCACCCGCTTCTCTCCCATCTACTCCCTCTCCTGGTTACTTTCTCTTCTCCTGTGTCGTTTGTTTCAGCTCGGAAGACAGCTTTTGGCTGTTGATGTGGTCTCATTTCACGGTAACACCGATACCGGAGTGGTGTGTTATGCACCCTCTCTATCTATCTCCGGAAAGGGCCATGCCTCCTAGCGAGGCTAAACAACCGATACCGATTCAGAGCTCCATCCCTGATGAAGGATACAATCGTGGGAAAGAAAAGATTAAACAGATTTTGCAAGGGCTTAACATTGATCGCTTGGTTTGTTATCTGGATGGTTTTCAAGAAATCTTCGTTAATCTGGCACTCACTGCTCTGTACACCTCATTTGTCGGCTTTCCGGTGAGCTTCCGAACCATCGACAAGAAGGTTTTCTTAGTATGGATGCTTCTCGTCGGAAACTGCTTTGTGTTTCCGATGCTTGATAATAGGTTCAAAGTGTAGTTCACGCTCGTAGAAGACTGTGACAAGGTGTGGGATGTGTGGCCATTCCATTTTGTGACCAAGCTGTTGATCTTCAGTCATTGGAGGCGCGAGTTTGTCCCCTTCTCTAAGCCATTATACGCCTTGGCCAGTTGAGTTCATTTTTCAGATGGAATATTTACGCGAGGGGTAAAGAAATTTTGCTCTTCTTGGTATAAACATGTTCTTGTTTATGACAGTTGTGTGTGTGCTTGTTTATGCCTTGCTTCTGTAGTGTTCTCTTCATTGAGGCACTCGGAGCTATTTAGACTCAAAAATATAAAGATAAAACATTGGAAGTATGAACTAACTTCACATAGTCTGTACATTATGCTTCTGTTTGATAGCCTACATTGCATACATGGTGGTTTCAACCGTAGAAACTTAAACTACGATCAACGCCTCCACATACTTTCAACCACATTGTGCATCATATCATTTCATTTCGGGGTGTGAGCTTGATGTCTCCCTCCCAGCTCCATATCCTGGGCTTGGTCACCTCATTTAGACTAATCTCTAATATAGACTCCCTAATGTTTTATTTGGCCGGCACATTTGTTGGCTTTGTGTCTCATTTAGTTAACTACTTCATTTTTAGTTGCACTTGGCATATTCAAACAAAAAATATAACTATTTTGATGTTGGATATCATGTCCCCTCACAAAAATTATCTCCAAATCAATTTTTCGCTACACTCTCTTCTTGGTGTGAGGTCCCTTAAACCTTAGCCTCACACCATTGACAGTTATATATGAAAATCACTTACTGGAATTGCAGAGGTATTAAGAAAACAACTTTTTGGACGGAAATTGATAGCAAGTGCAAAAACGAACATATTCAAATAATGGCATTAGCGGAAACTAAATCAAAAACCATCCCTGAAGACAAAATTTGGAAAACGGCTGGTTTTGACGAGGCTATTTGGTCACCTGCTTCCGGTCGGTCGGGTGGTCTCGGTATCCTTTGGAAGTCCTTCCAATTAACAAATGAAATCATTACAGTAGAAATTCAACTACCCCGAATTATAGGGCTTAGATATGAAAATATTAATGATAGATTCATGACTATACTGTTGTTTGTATACGCGCCGTCGGGCCCTCAAGAGAAAGACTCGTTTTGGGAAACCTTAACATCCATCGTGAGGGATTCGTCCATTCCTTGCATCGTTCTGGGTGACTTGAATGAAATTCTATGTAGTGAAGACAAACTGGGAGGTGCTAACCTTCGTTCCGCTCGATTTACTAGACTCCTACAATTTAAAAATGACTGTGCTCTGCTGGATCTACCTACTTTCGGAAACCCATTCACTTGGAGAAAGAACCCAGATGACGAAAACACCATTCGCGAAAAACTTGACCGTGTGCTGGTTCATCACCAGATCATTCAGAAATTCCCTAACCTAATCACTCATAATGGAGCCTTCTCATCATCTGATCACTGCCCCATTTCAATATCTCTTGAGTGTGGCTCGGTTTTCAAACGCCTCCGTTCAAGTTTGAGAATGCTTGGCTTCATCGAAAGGATTTCAGAAACATAGTTAAACAATCTTGGCGAGCAAATTGTTTGGACTCGACTATGTATCAGCTGATGTTCAAACATAGAATTCTAAAGAAAAAAAGCTAAGGAATGGAATAAATGAACCTTCGGAAATATTTTCCGCCAATTAGATGAGGTGGAAACTGAACTCCTCAAGATTCAAGCTTCGGTTTCGGGAGGTAACAACAGGTTAACTAACAATAGAGAAAAGCTTCTCATTACAAAAAAAGGAAAAACTACTTCTTTACCAAAAATCTTTTTGGAACCAAAGAGCCAAGACAAAGCATCTTAAACTTTCCGATTCGAACACAACTTATTTTCATCGGGTTGCTTCGGGTCGGAGACATAGGAAACAAATCCGCAATATAACTTCTGTTGAAGGAACCTTGATAATAGGAGAAGAAAATATTCGAAATGAAATTAATAGTGATTTTGAAAAAAGATTCAAAAAGGAACCGATTGATGATAGACTCCTACAAGAAATGTTAAATCTAATCCATCTTTCAATTACCCCTGATGAAAATAATTACCTTATTCGACACCCATCTAACAATGAAATTAAGGCTGCTGTTTTCAGCCTCGGCAACAACAAATTGCCAGGCCCAGATGGTTTTGCAGCCGAATTCTATAAGAAATATTGGGACATTGTTGGCTTATCTATCATTAGAGCTGTAAAAAGTTTTTTCCACTCTGGAAAAATTCTCAAGAAAATAAACCATACATTCATATCACTACTGCCAAAGCGGGATCACCCTACCAATACCAGTCACTACCGCCCAATCAGTTTATGTTCTATTTTATACAAAATCATTTTAAAAATTTTGACAGAAAGAATCAAAACAATTATCGGTAAACTAATTCACCCACTACAAGGTACCTTTGTGTCGGACAGGGCCATCCAAGACGATGTCCTTATAGCGCACGAAATCTTCCACTCCTTCAGATCACGCAAGGGTCGGGAGGGATGGTTGGCAATAAAACTTGACATGGAGAAAGCTTACGAGAGTTGATTGGAACTTCATAAGAAAGGTTTTAGAAAAATTTGGGTTCCACCCTACTTTCATTACGTGGATTATGGAATGCGTAACGACTGTGTCCTTCTCTGTACTAGTCAACAACGGTCCTACTGATATGTTCTTCCCCTCTCGTGGCCTGCGTCAAAGAGATCCTTGATGTCTCCAAAGTAGCCATGTTTTTATGCACATTTTAGTTCCATATTCTTTACATTTTGCATATTTCGGGTTGGGAATATGTCAAATTTATGTAGTATATGCTTATTTGTTGGAAATGGAGATCTACATAAGTTTCTGTTCAATATTGCAGAATATGGAAACATTTCGGGAGAAAACCAAGAAACAAAGACGGAAGCAGCAAGTCTACTCGACCTCGACTAGGTTCTCGTCTATGTTGACAAGCCAAGTCCGGACACACTGAGGTCGAGTAGAGACCTGACCAGACAACGCGGAGTAGAGCAACACCCTACTCGACATCGAGTAGATCTACTCGAGGTCGACAAGAGCCAGACCTCATTCCCCGAGCCAGGTCGAAGAGATGCTGCTCGACAAGGCCAAGCCCAGGTCTACTCGAGGTCGACTAAGACCTTGTCGAGATCGACTAAGCCCAGGAGGCAGAGACCGAGCATGTCGACAAGGGCTACTCGACAACCTCGGAAGACCAAGTCGAGAAGTCATCCGTCGTCGAGGTCGAGGAGCTTCCTCGAGGTCGACAAGTCTGAGAACCCACATCCGTCTCGATAACCTCGGAAGACCAAGTCGAGAACGCACCCTTCGTCGAGATCGAGGAGACCTCCTCGAGATCGACCAGCGCCAGGTGTCATGTCCGAGCTTGTCGAGCAACAGCTAGCCGAGACGACGAAGTCGGCCCAGTCGATGACTTTCCTAGTCGAGATCGACCACGCCTTGTCGAGGTCGACGAGGATTGTCCGAAGCCGCCTGACGCGTTGACGACAGTTCTACTCGATGTAGAGTCCTTGGAGCCGAGGAGAAGCAAAATCTATCCGATTTATCCACATCTATCATGGAGAAGAGAGTTTTATCCACTTGAGACAATTTAGATATATTTCCCTATTTTTAGATTTAATTCCTTTATGTCTTTTATTTATCTTTTAAGTCTTAGATATAGTTTTAGATATAGATATAGATATTCTATCCTTGATTAGCAAGGAGTAGAAGCCTATAAATAAAGCCCATGGGGCTCAGTTTTAATCATTCAATTTCAGAGCAAGACAAGTAGTTCCACAGAGACGATTTAGGAGTTTAAGGTTTTTAAGGTTTTGGCAGTTTACGACGGTTGATTGCCGGAATTGTAAAAGCTTTGAATTTAGTTAATGCAAGTTATTTCTTTCAAATCAATGATGTCTGCGATTGCAATGAGGCGTGAGTAGTCCACCTACTTCTGGGGTTGGGGTGAGCCCAACGAAAGCCATGTCGGCAGATTAAGCGATTGCAAAAGGAGGTATTTTGTCGTTATCTCAATCTATTCCCAATGTGCTTCATCTTTGATTGAGAAATTGAAGAACTCATGTTGCGAAACTTGGGTAGTAATTAGGATTTCTATTCGAAAGATTATAAATGCTAATTATGAAAAGGAATAGATGCAATTAGGATTATTTGTCGCGAGATTTATATTCCTACTTGTCGGATTAGGTGAAAGCCTTTTCCTTTATCGATAAAGTTACCGCCTTTTGTGATTTATATTCCGCTTGCATGGTGATCGTTGTCACAAACCCTAATCTTGGAAGTTCCCCAAATTCACAAAGTCACAAAACCGAATCTGCATTTGTTTTTACTTTTTCCTCCCCTTGTCGATCTCGACCAGCTTCTGGTCGACCTCGACCACTAATCTTCGATCCCAGATCGTCGTAGCTCAATTGTGCAGGATCTCGACGAGCCCATACCCGAAGTCGACGAGGACCGTACTCGACCTCGAGTAGCCTCTTGTCGAGGTCGAGTAGCTTTTGCCGAGAGCTCTGCCCTGTTCTACTGTGCCTGACCCCTGTCGACTAGCCCTTAGTCGAGGTCGAGTACCACTGTGGTCGACTTCTGTCCGTGAGATTCCACCGCTGCCTAGGATCCGCTGACCAGCTTCCTCGAGGATTCGAACCTGACTCGCTCTTACTACATTTGGAGGGAGTCTTGAACATTATTCGTTGGGATTCGATCGGTTTGCTTTACTTTGTTTACTTATTGTTTTGCATTCTCGATTTTCTCCTACAACAATCCTCTATCTTCTTTCTTGTTTATCTTAGGGGCGGAAATTTTAGCTCGAAAACTCTCAGCATAAACAAATGTGGAAAACAGTCCAATTGGATTTTCTTTCGGCAGGAGTGGACCTAGGGTCCCCTTCCTATCTTTTGCCGATGACATCATTATTTTTACAAGAGGCAGTGCTGCCGCGAGACAGAAAGTTAGGGATATAATTGATTCATACTGTAAAGTGTCTGGACAAAAAGTCAATTATCATAAATCTAGCTTACAAGCCACAAAAGGCATTTCGAACTCTAGCTAGGATCTCAGAACTTAGCAGTTGCTTAAGTATTACACATGAAAACTCATTAGAAAAATACCTTGGATGTCCGATTATTAACGGCAGAGTAAACAAACACACTTTTGAAGACATCATATGTAAATCTAAAGAGAAACTAAGTAAATGGCGAGCTAATGCTCTATCACAACAGGGACGTGCAATCCTCATCAATACAAACTTATCAGCCAAACCGTTGTATACAATGCAGAACTTTTTGTTACCCTCATCAATACATAAAGAGCTTGACCAGATTAACAGAATGTTCTTTTGGAATAAAGATATACAACACCGCTCGCTTATTAGCTGGGATAGGATTTGCAAACCAAAAAAATATGGGGGAATTGGGCTTAGGAAATCGAAAGAGATGAATGAAGCCCTTCAAATGAAACTACTTTGGAAAATATTGCCTGAACCAGAAAATGTCTGGGTGTCTCTAATTAAACACAAGTATCTTCGTTCAGCTAACATCCTTGAATACGTGAAAAGTGGAGATTCTTCATGGCAATGGGCCAAACTGACAACTCTTATAGATAAATTTAAGACTGACCTTATTTGGTCAGTAGGAAATGGTTCAACTATCAAATTTTGGACGGATAATTGGATTACAACAAGCTATCTGCTATCTAGGTATGATTGCCCCCAAATTAACAACATAGAAGAAACTGTCAGTGACTATATTTTAGGTGGTAGATGGTGGACGGAAAAACTTAGCAATACATTACCAAATGATGTAGTCAAAGAAATCCTGGACATTCCACTTCCTGTTTCCCCCTTTGAGGATCGCTTATACTGATGGCCTGATAGGGCTGGTTGGTTCACCACGTCAAGTGCATATAAGCTAATCACGGCTCAATCCTCACTGAGCATAGACAATAACACCTGGATATGGAGTTTGGATATTCCGCCTAAGATCAAAAATTTTCTATGGAAAGTTTGTCAGAATGGCCTCCCTACCGCCTCGAGGTTGGCTCAACGTGGGACTTATGTACCTTCCACCTGTCAACTGTGCAACTGTGCAGTTGAAGATGACGTTCACTTCTCACTAGAATGCCAATATTTGCGCCCTCTCTTTCGCTTACCTACACACGTAAACTCAACTATATCTAGTATGATAAATCATTCACGGGATATAAAACCTATCTTTTCATTCATCGGAAACAAGCTTACATCCGTTGTCAAGGTGGAGCTTGCCTTTTCTTGGTGGACGACTTGTTACATTCGAAACCAATTTGTTTTTAGACAGGTCCCCATACCTCATAGAGAAAGTTCATTACGTATCATTAAAATCCATAAGGAAAATTGGAGTAAAACAGCTCACTTTGAATATACCTTGGATGAGGACTTCCCCTTACGCACACGAATCTCCAAGCATCCAAGGACGAAAAGAAACCATGGTAACATTACTTGGCGAAAACCCCATAGGGGAACTTTCAAGCTAAATTTTGATGGATCCACAATTTCAAACAATAATAGCTCGGCTGGAGCCGTAATCCGGGACTGGGAAGGACATCCGATACACATCTGTTATAAAAAACTTGGCAAACAAAGTCCTTTGAAAGCAGAAGCGCTTGCTCTTAAACTGGGAATCCAAAAGGCTCTACAACTCCGTATCAATAAACTCCACATTGAAGGTGACTCCATGATAATCATAAACCACCTAAATAAAACATCTACCTGTCCTTGGGAAATCGAACTGATTTTATCATATGTTAAATTTCTACTATCGACGTTGAAAGAAGTTTCCTTCTTTCATGTTCCCCGATTAGGCAATAGAGTGGCTGATAAGGTTGCACACATTTGCCACTCTGCCCGGAGTGTCGATATTAACAACAATTCTAGTTTTCTAGATCTCATCCATAAGGATGTCTTCGGGTAGAGCTCGTTTGCCCGAATTCTTTCCTAATCAAAAAAAAAAAAAAAAACGATGGCTTAATCAGTCTAAGAGCAGCTAAGTCATGTGTATTCTTATTAGTGTCCCTTCGAACACGGAACCAATACTAGCTAAGGCGTTTATAATGAAATATTCATTCTTCAAAAGCTCCTTATGTTATAATTTTATACTGTAATATTTTTATTCTAAATTTTACGGGAATAATAATAATAATAATAATAATAATAATAATAATAATAATGTGATGTTGAAAACACTTATAAACTGTCACATCCGACGAACATGTCGGCAAGAGTGGGAGTGGAGGGATGCCTTTCCTCATGTGCTGCAAAGCTAAATGTTCTGCTTCAAGTATCTTAATAAGATCCCAAAAAATTAGGTACTGTATGTTTTTTCATCGTTTAGCTGGGGATGTAATTGAGCTCTTCGCTGGCAGGCCAATTAGAACAAAGGTTTAAGTTGCCACTGCCGTAAAGAGATCTTTTCTAGATAGGGAACGCTCGACTAGAAGACAGAGAGTGCATATTCAACAACAACAACATTAAGAGCATATCACAACAACCAACCCTTTGCTTTAGATTCCACAAAAATACAAGAAAATATGATACACACATCTGAAAAATACGCTGAAACCCAACCAACCCTCGCTTGATCGCTTCCCTATAACATAATTGTAAGATTACTGAAATCACCCCAATATTTTTATTTAATCATTCATTAAATTCATAATTATAGAAAATCACCCTTTGAATGGTCACTCTTCATTTATTTGTGTTAAACTACCATTAAATATATTATTTTTTATTATTTTTAATTCTAAATATATTTCAAATTTTAATTTGCAATTAAGGATCATTTTTCATTTTTTATATATAAAAACTAATATATATATATATATATAATATAGCCTACCAGTATTGTCACAATTTGTGTCTAAAAATATTGATTGGATTCGTTTGGTTCAATGTGGGAATTGAAATTCACGGGAAGTTACTTTATGAGAATTGAATTCTCGGAAAATCCAATTGACGGGAATTCTAAAAATATGTTTGGTTGATTTTTTATTCTAGGAGATTAAATGAAGAAAATGAAAATTTCCAAGTTAAAAATGGGGGAAGTTTAACTTACATAAGGGGACTAGGTAAGTGAACTTCCTCCATTTTGGAGAATTCAACTTCCTGTGAAGTTGAATTCATGCGTTTTTTATTTTCAAAAATACCAACCAAACACATGAATTTCTCCTACTTGCTGGGAAGTTCTACTTACTAGGTTTTTGGGTTGCCAACAAAACGAGCTCTTATCATTTTCCCCCTCATTTATTACCTTTGTACGGAGTAATAAAAACCTCTAGCGTCTGCCACCATGCAAAATTCATGCAGACCTATAAATCTTCAAATTATATATATGAAGTAAATTATTACTTCTTCGATTATAATAGGATTAGAAATCATAATTTTTATAAAGTTGAAATAATAGAAAATTATTATTTATTTGTAGTTTAAATATGGACATTCAGTAATTAATATTTGATAATAAAAAAAAAAGAAAATCAGAAAACATTTTAGTATATATACCCTTCCACGAGCACCTCCCCAAACCCCACCTTAATTACCTTCTTAATTACCTTGTTAATTACCCAAATTTCATCAGCAGAGCTATGGAAGTGTTCTCCAAAATCCTCACCCACACTGATGTGGGAAGCCATTTTTCATGGCCAACTGGCCGCCTTTGCTTCCTCCCTCCCTTTGTAGGCGGCTTCATTAATCAAGTGTCTTTCCAGGCTGTGGATTCCTCAAACAAGGTCTGGACATTCACTTGCTGTGTTCGTAGGCACAACCCTTATCCAAAGCCTGTGCTTACTAGATCCTCCTGGCTCCCCTTTGTCCGTGCGAACCATTTAGTCGCAAATGACTTACTTACTTTCTACTACGACCCGGATCACCCTATCAAGTTCAGAATTCGCGTCAGGAGGCTCAAAACCATCAGGCTCATGGGTTTTGACATTGCCGCTTATGCAATGGAAGAGTGATCATCCATCAATCTTAACGTGTCTTTATTGTTTGTATTTTCCTTTTGTTACTGTATATTCATCCGTCTTTTGTAGTATGCTTCTTTGCTGAAAAGAGCTGGCAATTGTTCAAAACCATCATGTTCGGTTCATTGTCTAGTCTGGTCATATTTAGGGTTAAGGCTGCAGGGTCATCATCATATTGTGCCATGTACTTTTACTGTTCAGGTATCTCTAGTGTATTGAATCTAGTCGAGTCAGGTCAGTATGTTATATTTGTGTTGTAATATAGATGGCCGCGAAGATTGAAGTGATAAATCCATATTTAAGTTTGCCAAACTATAAGCTCAAGTAAGTTACCATGGGACAAATCTATGATATCCTGGAACAACTCTCGATTGTACATGTGTGTGTGGGGTTTAGTGAGACAAATCTATGATATCCTTTAAGCTCAACTATATGAAAATTCTGTCTTTTCACCTTGTTCTTGTTAGCATTATATTATTTATACGTGTACAATTACCATTATACCCTCAGGGTTTTCACCCATTGATATATATACAGGAGTAGGCCTCTGAGATCCGCAAGGACTCAGTTCTCCAAACGCTTACATGGTATCAAGCTTTTGTGTGAAACCCTAATTTTTGTTTCACACCTAACGATCCACTACGCCGCCGCAGCCCCAAGCCGACGCCGCCGCCCCCTGCTGCCGCCGCCTCCCCCTCTTGCCGCCGTCGCCGCTCCCTAGAGCCGCCGCCGCCGCCCCCTTGTTCCTCCTTTCTCCCTTCCGCCGCAATCTCCCACCCCTTCTCGATGTCTACCGACGAGATTATCAACCCAATCAACCCCAACCCCATTCCACTCAACCCTAACCCTCCACCATTACCACAAAACCCCTTTCACTCCGCTCAATCCGTCACCAACATAAAAAATGAGATTCCCCTAACCCTAGATCTTAAAAAGGTCCAATACCACACATGGGCGGAGCTCTTCCAAACCGCCTGTAAGGCTCACGACGTCATCACCCACATCGACGGCTTTGATCGTCCGACTAATGTCCCTGAGCCCCTCTGGAACCGCCTTGACTCCATCGTTCTTGGATGGATCTATGCCACCATCTCTGAGGACGTCCTGATTACCGTCCTCCAACCAAACTCTATCGCCCGTGATGTCTGGCTCCGTATAAAGGGCCTCTTCCATGACAATCAATCCGCTAGGGCAGCGGATCTTGAGGGCAAGTTCATCAACACCCGTCAGGAAAGCTTCTCCACCGTCTCTGACTACTGCCTCACCATCAAAGCCATCGCTGATCAACTAGGCGATGTTGGGCACAAGGTTAGCGAAGAACGCCTTGTTCTTCAACTTATCAACGGCCTTTCCACCAAATTTGATGTCGTCGGTGGCATGATCAACAACACATCGCCACTTCCGACCTTCATGGTGGCTCGCAGCATGCTCTCCAGGGAGGAGAGCCATCAGGGACGCCCCCAGGGCCCTTCCCATGTCCTTGTTTCCTCCAAGGATTTCATAGCCCCGGACCCCCTTCCCCACACCCAACCCAGACAACCCCAACAACGCGGAGGACGCGACAGAGGCGACAACAGCAGTGGCCGCAGCAACATGCAGCGGCCGCCGCTAGGGCACTGGTACCCGCAGCAGCAATGGTCCCCCGCTCCACCGCCCTGCGCTTATCCGACGTGGGCGGGATACCCCCCCGCCAGGCTTGGTCTTCCCGCAACGTCCGCCACAGTAGCAGGCCCCATCCCCGGCAATGTACGCTTCACAGCAGCCTCGAGCGCACCCCATGCACACCAACCTCTCTGCCGCTTTCTCCACCATGGGACTTCAGCAGCCGGACGACAACTGGTACATGGATACCGGGGCCTCCTCTCACATGACGAACGCACCAGGTAACCTACAAACTGTTTTTAATTCGAGCACTTTACCATCTGTTTATGTCGGAAACGGCGATTCTCTTAAAATTGTTGGTTCGGGTCACACAACTCTTCACAATGCCCCACCCCTTCGCTTCAACAAAGTCCTGCTTTCCCCTGACCTTGTTAATAACCTCATTTCTGTTCGTCAATTTACCGTCGATAATCACGTGGCTGTCCAATTTGACCCGTTTGGTTTTCTTATGAAGGATCTTCGTACAGGGACCCCAATCATGCGTTGCAATAGTTCTGGCGACCTCTACCCCATCACCAAGGCTCGCCAATAGTCTCCCACCGCCCCCACCGCCCCCCTCGCCTTCGCCGCCCATCGTTCTGACTTGTGGCACGCTCGTCTTGGCCACCCTAGCGACCACGTGCTTCAATGTCTCCGCACTAGTCATTTAATTTCTTGTAATAAAGCCTGTGGCGTCTGCATTTCCTGTGAAATCACCAAGAGCAAGTGTCTCCCTTTTAGCATTTCTCATTCCAGTACATTTGCACCTTTTGATCTTTTGCATTGTGATTTGTGGACATCTCCTATTTCAAGTGCTAGTGGTTTTCGATACTATTTGGTTGTCCTTGATGATTTCACCAATTTTGTTTGGGTTTTTCCCCTCTGTCACAAATCGGAAACACAAAGTCACATTGTCAATTTTCACACATTTGTCCGCACTCAATTCGCTTTGCCCATCAAGGCTATTCAGTACGACATGGGAGGAGAGTTTGACAACAATTTTGTTCGCTCCTTTTGTCACCAAAATGGGATATCACTCCGCTTCTCATGCCCCCCAACCTCTCCACAAAATGGCAAAGCGGAACGTATTCTCCGCACCCTCAATGACAAAACTAGAACCCTCCTACATCACGCCTCTCTTCCCCTCCACTTTTGGGTTGAGGCACTCCACACGGCCACCTATCTCCACAATATACTTCCATCCAAATCCATTGGCAACTCCATCCCATCCTTGGCACTCTACAAGCGCTACCCCTCTTACGATCACATTAGAGTGTTTGGATGTCTTTGTTTTCCTAACATGAGTGTCACCGCCCCTCACAAGCTATCCCCACGATCCACTAAATGTGTCTTCTTGGGCATCTTCCCACACCATCGAGGCTACCGTTGTCTTCGCTTGGATACCAATCGGGTTGTCCCTTCGCGCCATGTGATTTTCGACGAACAGACCTTCCCCTTCGCCATACCACCCACCCCTGCTGTCCCCAACCCACCCACACCACCCAATTTTGACGAATTCCCACCCCTCCTACGCCATCTCTTACAACAAGCATCGTCCGGAACCAACCCCCCGCCCAAATCGATTGGCGGCGGGCGCCGCAACACATGCGGCGGGTACCTCTTCCCTGGCAGCGGCCGCCGCACCCCCCCCCCCCCCCCCCCCGCCATCCCGCAGCACCCCTTGCGGCGGGTACACCCCCCTGGCAGCGCCCACCGCACCCCCGCGCAGGCAGCCCCACCTCACCAGTAACCTCCGCTTGCACCCCCGCCCATTCCATGAAGACCCGGTCGCAGTCCGGGATCTTCAAACCTAACCCCAAATACAACCTTCTTGCTCCGTCCCCTGACATATCTCCTCTCCCCAAATCACCCCACAAGGCCTTACAGGACCCGAACTGGCAAGTCGCCATGATGGATGAGTTTAGTGCTCTTATTAAAAACGGCACGTGAGACCTCGTTCCAAGGCCTCGGGACACTAACATCATTAACTGCATGTGGTTGTTCAAGCATAAGTACAGGTCAGACGGAACTCTAGAGCGACACAAGGCTCGACTAGTGGTCAACGGCAAGTCGCAGGAGGTTGGGGTTGACTGTGATGAGACTTTCAGCCCGGTCGTCAAACCGGCTACCATCCGCACAGTTCTGAGCATCGCCCTTACTAAGGATTGGCCTATTCATCAGCTTGACGTCAAGAATGCCTTCCTTCACGGCAACCTTCAGGAGACGGTGTATATGCATCAGCCGCCAGGCTTCTATGATCGCACCCGCCCTTCTCACGTCTGCCTTCTCCGGAAGTCTCTCTATGGGTTGAAACAGGCGCCTCGCGCCTGGTATCAGCGGTTCTCCACGTACCTCACTAGCATTGGATTTCAGGGCAGTCAGTTTGATCACTCCCTTTTTGTGTTCCACTCAGGGTCTGACACTGCCTATCTTCTCCTGTACGTTGATGACATCGTGCTCACCACTTCCTCTACATCGCTCCTGTCTAGGCTGATGGCCCTGCTGCGATCAGAGTTCGCCATGACTGATCTCGGTTCCCTGAGCTACTTCCTTGGGGTCTCTGTGTCACGCACTCCTACTACCCTGTTCCTTCATCAGCAGAAGTACGCTCTTGAGATCGTCGACAAAGTCGGCATGACGTTTTGCAAACCCGCCACCACCCCTGTCGACTACAAGTCCAAGCTCGACGTTGCCTCCAGTCTTAAGGTTGAGGATCCTACATCCTACCGCAGTCTGGCCGGTGCTCTCCAGTATTTGACATTCACCAGACCGGACATTGCCTTCGCCGTACAGCAGATCTGCTTATACATGCATGATCCCCGCGAGCACCATCTTCAGGCGCTCAAGAGGATAATCCGGTACATCAAGGGCACCTCTGAACTGGGTTTACATCTCGCTCGCGGCAGGTTTGACTCCCTCACCGCCTATTCAGACGCTGATTGGGCGGGTTGTCCTGAAACTCGGCGCTCCACATCTGGTTTCGCTGTGTACCTGGGCGACAATCTGGTATCGTGGTCATCCAAGCGTCAAGCCACCATCTCCCGCTCGAGTGCCGAGGCTGAGTATCGTGGTGTTGCCAACGCCGTCGCTGAGACCTGCTGGCTCCGCAACCTTCTCTGCGAACTCCGGGTTCCCCTTCGATCGGCTACACTGGTCTACTGCGACAATGTCTCCACTATTTACCTGTCGTCGAACCCAGTTCAGCACCAGCGGACGAAGCATATCGAAATTGACATTCATTTCGTCAGAGAGAAGGTCGCCCTAGGCCAGCTCCGAGTTCTTTATGTCCCTTCCGCACATCAGTATGCAGACATTTTCACAAAAGGCTTACCTACTCCTCTTTTTACTTCTTTTCGTTCCAGTCTTGCTATTCGCTCACCTCTAGCTGCGAGTGAGGGAGGATGTTAGCATTATATTATTTATACGTGTACAGTTACCATTGTACCCTCAGGGTTTTCACCCATTGATATATATACAAGAGTAGGCCTCTGAGATCCGCAAGGACTCGGTTCTCCAAACGCTTACAGTTCTATGTTGACCAATAATCATTACTGATAAAAAAGACGAATTCCATTTTGAGGTTACTACTATGATTCATGAAGCAACAAAAAGGTTCACATTTTCTAAGTTGATTCGATAATTTTGGGCCAACCGCAAGTTATAAATAATACCCGTTAAAGGCCAACAATATTGTGTAGCCTGTAGGCCTAAAACCTCTAAGATACACCAACCTTAGTTGCTCTGTTCAGAAACTGGTTAAGACACTTTGCGAAATTTTAAACCCAAAAGTAAATGTGCGGAAAATAAACAACAGAAGGTAATGCAAGGACACACGATATGTTAACGAGGTTCGGCATGAACTTGGCTTACGTCCCCGCCTAGGGTTCTCTAACCCGTAGGATTCAAAAGCACTATTATTTCACTCTTTATGGATCCTAGATACAACCTACAAGAATTGCCTCTCTTCTATCAACACAAAGCCTCACCCGCCTCTATATCTAGTCAACCTAAACTCTCGTGAAATAACAGCCTAGTGAATACGTTTGAGTAGATGTATACTCTTACTATAGACTTGTACAATATCGTTCAACAAACCTCTCACGACTGAAAGATAAAGCAAAGAAATAATAAAATCCTGAGATATTAGAATAGATCGAATGCAGTGGTCGCTTTGAAGATTAATGAGCAAGCTTGTATCTTCCACTGGTATCCATCGATCTATATATAGTTGTGTTGCGCTTCTACCCTCGGTGTTCCTCCAATGAATTCGTTTGAACGACGTTAAAAAACTTCTTTCCGAGATAGAAGGACGGAAGGACTAGTAGAAGATCGTCAGGATCTTGTAACCACTTGGATACTTGGAAGATCTTTTTGAGCCAATTTGAACTTCCTTCTTTGTAGAAGCAGACGAGCTAGATAAGCTTGGTTTGGGCCAATCTTGCAAGTTAGTTCTATAACAAAATTGAGGCCCAAAACTAAGGCCCAAAATTTAACAAGCCTAAAGTTTTGGCTTTCTTCAAACATTTAAATACGTAATATATTTATCCAAATATAATAGCTTTCAACAAAGTGCCGTCAACAATCTCCCCCTTGATGGAAGACAAAAATTACTCATCCCTGCATGTTAGTTATGGATAAACTATGATCATCATACCTACAGATTAGTCAATATTACGAGATAAAACTCAATTAAAATAGTTTTCAAAACCCAACCGTTTTAATCAAGTCATTATAGCATGAAAACTTCAACCTCAAATTCATATAAGTTATGAAACCATAACAAGTCATATATTAAATCAAGCCATATCATAACAAATCATTTTTAAATTCAAATCATCAAATCATATCATAAAATAACACAACATTTGAATCATAAAACAAGACCAAGTCAAACCGGGTTTAAACAAACCGAGCCAAGTAAAAATGAGAGAGAAACCGGCCTCGGCCAAGGCTCAGAACAGGGTTTCGCCGCGGCAAAATGGCTACTCGCCGCGGCAAAATCCTATCATTGGTTCCTCGCGGCTGGTGGCCTTCGTCCCCGTGAAAAACCTCTTTCGTCGTGGCGAAAAGGAGTTTTGCCGCAACGAAAGCTGCCATCCCTCATCTTCTACACAGTTCTCGTTCGCCGTGGCGAAACAAGTGACTGTTGGCTTGTTTTTTTTATCCAAACTCGATCGTTTCTTTCCCAAACCCCTCTCATTCTTTCCGACATCATTACCCGACCTCAAACATCAAGAAGAGAAGCAAACGAGGACCAAAGGGGGAGAGTGGATGAGGGATTACCGAAGTTCTTTAGAAAACTCCAAGTACCTTCGATGGTGGATCTCCGAGCCCCGAAGACGATGAGGAAGCTCGATCAGGCCTAGGAAGGATGGAGGATGAGTAAAGCTTCTTTTTTATGAAGGTTGAAGTGGAAAACGAAGGAGAAAATGTAGCTCGCACTTACCACTTGAAAAACAGGGGAAATGGGTTCGGAATGGCTCGACCTAGCATCTCTGAGGATAGATCTCCTTCTTCTTGACCTAGGAGGGTGATGGAGTGAGTAAAGGTCGAGCTTTACTGAGTTTAGAAGCAAAAGGAATGAGGAAAATGAAGGTTTACCGCGAGAAACGAAAAGAGGAGGTTGTTGAGCACTTCCTTGCGGCGGTGAAACTCCCTTTCGCCGCCTCGAAATGCGCTAGAGGGCTTCTACAGCTGCTGAACGATGTCGATGGTGGGATGGGCTCCTTCTTTCATCACTAGGACATGAGGATAAATGGTTGGGAGGTCCTTTTGGTGATCTTTTGGCTCGAAGAAACAACAAGAACAAGGTGTGGTGATGACCTGGGTTTGAGGCTTGAAAATGGAGGAAGAAAGGTGGGATTTTGGGTGTTTCTGGGATCTAAAAATCTGAACGAGAGGGGGGGGGGGGTATGTGTTTAGGGTTTTTGTAGTGGATAAGGGTTTAGGGATTGAGAGCATGCTTTATATAGGGGAGGCAAATGGTGTGATGTGTGGGTGGTTGTTTGAACAAAGGGGAAGAAGAAGACAAGAGAGAGAGAGAGAGAGAGAGAGGTCGTCCCAAGGACCCAATTCAAATATCCGAAATTCGAATCTCGACAATCGATCGCTTAACCCTAATCCCGACTCTAAATTTCAAATCGCATTTCCAAAACTGAATTAATTAATCCGATAAAATCTTGCTCATATTTCAAAATCTCAAGTCAAAGAAGCGGAATTTAAATCTGTCGGGAAAACCCATTTAAAACCATGTCGGAATTTATTTTAGCATATTTTCAAGTAATCAAAAAGCTCGAGGACGAAATTTCCAAAATTTTGAATTTTATTCATTTTAAATCATTATTCTATTATAGTATTATTTTAAAATTTCCGGTCTTTACAAATGTTGAGGTGGTGGGGGGGGGGTGTATTTGACATTGACCAGTCAATGAAAAAAAAATGGGTAAGGAAGTCAAACTAAAAATGGGAAGGAAGGGCAAAAATGTCATAATGAGCATTTTTCCAAAAGGGAATATGAAAGTGGACATTTTGTAAAATGTGATATTAAAAATGGACACTTAGCAAAAAAAACCCCTTTCAACCAATGGTTAATTTTCTTTTTTTTTTGCATTTATCTTATTTTCTTTTATTATTTAATTAACCATTAACTATTGGGATTAATTTACAATAGAATTTAAAAATATTTTTTAGCAAAATATAATTTTTAAATAAAGTTAAGAAGATATTATTTTTTTCTACCAACCGATTAGATTAATTCAAAACACAAATATTTTTTTTAAAAAAAGAGAGATATTAATTTTTTTAGTGATCAAAAAGATTTCTTTAAAATATAATGTTTTTTTAACGTTATAAAGATATTAATTTTCTTTAGAATCTCTATATAATTAATTATATGATATTTAATTTTTTAAATAAAAATGTTTCAACTAAATAAGAAAATCATCTCATAGAATGTAAATATTCCTTAATTTGAAAGTAACCAAACTTTTTATGTCAACTTTTATGACTATATTTCTTATATTTATCACAGTAATGTGTTATATCTTCATTATTTTATTAATTTTAAAATAAGTGTGCAATGGTGCAGGAATTATAATAGCTATGTTTTAGGTACACAATTAATCAATAATTTGATTTTTTTTAATTTTAAAAACATTTTAAGGCAAAACCTATTATTTTTATATTAATTTTCCATCTCACCATATCTTAAATCTTTACAAAACTTATTACTTTTTAGCACAAATAAAATTATTTCACTTTAAATTATTTTGCATGATCTTTTTATACTTAATATTTAATTTAGGAATTATCTTACCAACAAAAGGTGTCGATAATTTGGTGTCATGGGCTTGATTTTCAATTTCAAAATAATTTTTATTTATTTAGGGTTAAATAACAAAAGAAAAAGTAAAAAGATGCTTTTAACCTTATAAATTGAAAACTTCCTATCAATAGGCTGCTCTTAAAACAGAAGCTCTCTCCTCTCTCTAAACTCCTAGAGAGAGGGAGTCATCGGAAGCACTCGTCGGTGGTCGGAGGCCGGTGTTACTCGTTCCGGAGTCTTATAACCCCTCTTCGGAGGCAATCAAACCCTCTTCGGAGGCCCTTAACCCCTCTTCGGAGACAATCAAACCCTCTTCGGAGGCCTTTAACCTCTCTTCGGAGGCCGGATCTCCTTCTCGACTGAGGTTCGCCTCGTCGGAGACTCTAAATCCCGTACTCGGTGGTCGTCTCCTCTCCGGTTGGCCGGCTGGATGGCTTCTTTGCCTGCCTTCCTCCCTCTTGCCTTCGGGTTGGGTTACTTCTCACTCGAGTTTACCGCCCTTGGCTACTGTCCTCCCTCGTGCTTCGCCTCCTCGGCTTTGTGTTGTAGACGTCTTTGGTTGGGTCCGTTGGGCTTCCGTGCTCACTTGCTCCTCCCCGGTCTGCCTCACTACTCCCCCCGGGCCTCCTCGGTTCTTGGGTTCCTCCGTCCTGTCCAGGCTCTTAGCGTGGTTGGATCTAGAAATTGAGGGCTCCAATCGGGGCGGTTGCCTCCGTCTGGTTCCCCCTCCAATCGCAGGTCGCCGATAGCGCTTGGAGGCGACCTCCTGACGGGTCTGGCCTCTGTGGTTCGCCGGAGTTTTCTCTCCCCGTTCCCACTATCGCCGCCTTCCCTCGTCCTCGGACGGCTTTGCTTTGATTTCCCTTTCCTTGGCTTGATTTCCCCTCCCCGTTGGCATGTATGTCCCATTGCCGGCGACGCTTGGCCTTTTTGGCCTAGGGTTGTGTTTGGCAATTGGTTTATCGATCGGGTTGTGCTTTGGGTCCAAGGTTATGCCTTGGGCCCGGGGCAGCCCGATTTGATGGTTAAAAAATAAAATAAAGTAAAGTAAAAAATAAAATAACTTGTGTAAATAATTTCCGGAATTTTCTTGCACTCTTCGTCCTATCGCGGTCGTGCTTCACTTTCTCGGGTTGGTTGGAGTTCTGTCTGCTGGATTCATGGTTAGTTTCGGTGGAGGAGCAGTTCTGCGGCCCTAGTTGATCGAAGTGATCGTGTTGGTGGTGTTCGTGGTCTCCGAAGATCCTTCATCTACGTGGAGGGAACGTCGTTTGATCCACACTTCCCCAGGAGTCGTCTTTGCCCTACGTGGATTTCTGCTTTCAGTCTTTCCGGCGGCGAGACATCGTGTCAGCTATGCTGTCCCATGTGCTCGCTATCCACTTCTCCATGTCGGGTCTCCTTCTTCTCGCTGCTGTGTCCGCTTGTGTGCTTAGGGTCTGGGGTTTTCCGGGTTTAGTTTGTGTAGTTCTTTTGTTGTATTAGGTGATTGTACTCTGTTTCCATGTTGTATTTTCTTTTGCTATGTTGTATGTTTAGACGGCTTGCCGTCTGCCGACTTTGTCGGCTTCTCGAGGTCCGGCCTGTCCGGCCTCGAATTATTTCCTAATAAAAAAAACAAAAACTTCCTATCAATAATGGTGATCGATATATGGAATGGAAATTTCAAACCTAACTAGAAGTTATACTCATCGTATCTCAAAAAACCTAAAACAAAAAGCTATACCTCGTCGCTTCGATTACGACCTTTATACACGCGTTTTCATCGGGTAGGTTTTCATTTAATCCCTCTTTAAATTCAAAATTACAAGAAACCACCATTTTAAATAATTCATCATCTATTTCCTTTAAGCTTTAGCTACCACTAAATATATTATATGTTAATATTTTGTAATCAAAATTTGATTATTAATATATTTAAACTTGGAATTTAACGGTTTGATTACATTTTAAGGATCATTTTTTATTTTTTTATTTAAAAAAATTATATGTATATATATATTGTCCCAATTTGTGTAAAAAAATATTGAGTTTTTTTTACTCGTTTATTACCTTTGTGATAAAACCTCTGGCATCTGCCAACATACAGAATCCGGACAAATCTACACATACACTTGGTGTATGTATACACTAATTTTTTTTTAAAAAAAATTTATTTTTCTAGGGTTCACCATTTAAAACTTAGGGTATCATTAGTGGTTATTGAAAATTTTAAGGTTTATTCTTTATAATATGGGTATAATAGAGTTTTAAAGAAAAATTTTAGGGTTAATTTTTACAATTTTAAAAGTAGTGGATAAATTTTATAAAATTTTACACATGAAAAAAATATACACCAACATACACCTGGTGTATGTGTATCATCCTCCACAGAATCCACGTCGGCCTATAAATTTTCAAATGTAGAAATCATATTTTTTTATAATTAAAATAATTATTAAATTATTTTTATTTGCCATTCAAATATTTACTTTTAATAATTAATCTTTGATATAAAAAAACTTTAAAAAAGGTCTATAATTATGTTTTAGTTACGCAATTAATTGATAATTTGATTTTTAAAAATCTATAAACATTTCAAGGCAAATGACATGAGAATTCTCCATATATATATAAAGTTTTTTATTTAAAAAAGGTTATCCATAACAATTAATATAGATCAAACCCATATTTTAATTTAAAAAAATTCTAAAATATAATTGATTTAATACTAGCTTAATAAAAGCAGGTGAAGGGTGGTGATTTGTTTACGAAGATCATTTAAGAGGTGGTTTTCGTAATTTCAAACTTAAGGGGTCTCAAAATGTAACTCCAATATATAAGGTGTGAAAACGTCCAATATAAAATATTCAAAGTTGGAAGTCGACCCTTTGCATCAAAAACAAGAAGTCTCTAACCTCACGGGTTACGCTTCTTGTTCTGGCGTAGTATATATGCATCCATCGACAGGCACGACGCCCACACCCATCTTGTCCAAACTAGTACAGACCACTGCTGCCTCAGAAGCTATGGAAGTCTTCTCCAAACTCCTCACCCCCACAGATGTCGGAAGCCATCTTTCCTGGCAAACTAGCTCCCTTTGCTTCCTCCCTCCCTTTGTACGCCGCTCCAATCAAGTGTCTTTCCAGGCTACGGATTCATCCAACAAGGTCTGGACATTCACTTGCTCTGTTCGTAGGCACGGCCCTCATCCGAAGCATGTGCTTACTAGATCCTCCTGGCTCCCCTTTGTCCGGGAGAACCATTTAGTCGCAAATGACTTGCTTACTTTCTACTACGACCCGGATCACACTATATATCAAGTTCAGAATTCGGGTCAGGAGGCTCAAAACCATCAGGCTCATGGGTTTTGACATTACCGCTTATGCAATGGAAGAGTGATCATTAATTTTGTAGTGAGCATCTCCTTGTCTTTGCTCGCCCCCTAATTTCGGCTCATAGAACTCGCCCTAGCCATTTGTCTTCACCTACTGTCTTTTATATTGTTCTGTGCTGCATTGTGGTGCTGAGCTGCATTTGACATCAACCATTGTGTTGGCCTACAATCGCCTTCTCCTCTGTCAATCTCGGTATGTTGATCTCGATTTGCTTGCTCTGTGTTGGTCTGTTGATCTCGATTTGCATGTTCTGTCAATTGATTGTTCAGGTTTCTCCTTCTCTTGAGCTCTGATTGTTCAGGTTCCATGCGGAGCTCTCTTGAGCTTAGTTTTCCTCTAAAATTATTTACGTAGTGCTGTGTTATTGCCATCATGTGAAATAGGTAGGTTAATCCAACTGTTTTGTAAGGATCCTGACCTTCCCCATCATTCGTATACGCTGATTGTGTGAAGATTATGATCTTGCTCAAGTTCATAATACAAGACCATAATCCAAGCATTATGTCACTGGTTTCCCTTAGCCTTTATTGCATTTCATTTTGCTTAAATTTCAGCTGCATTTCCAATGAATGTAATAAGACAGCTAGCCCTTTTTTGTTTGTTTGTGATCCACCAATCCTGTGTGAGGGATCCATGCTATTTAAGCTGGCACCTCACCTTGTTTTATGTAGGGTTTTGGGATCATAAAACTTTGCTCTCTTTGTGCCGTCAGGCAACTTCCTCTCCTGGAGTATTTTCAATGAAACAGTGAATTCACAGTCACTGAAGTTTAGCCTATTTTGGCCTTGATCTGTTGCTTACAGCAACAACATTGAATTGATTTTGTTCTCTTCACATGGTATCAGAGCGAAAGGTGGTTTTTTCAAGCTAAAAGAAGAAGATGCCAGACGTTAACAAAAACAACAATGAAGTGGAAAGCAACAATTTTGGTAATCCCAGTGACCCACTCTATTTATCAAATTCTGATCATCCTGGAGCCCAGCTAGTGGCTATTCCCTTTGATGGGTCAAACTTTGTGACTTGGAGTAGGGGAGTAACCATGGCTTTAGGTGCCAAGTGTAAACTTGGTTTTGTGAATGGAACTTGTGAGCAACCAGTAGAGACGTCTGCAGATCATCAAAAATGGGTGAGAGCAGACTTTATGGTTAGGTGTTGGATGCTAAACTCTATGAGTAAGGGAATAGCAGAGGGCCCTCTGCTATTCCCTTACTCATAGAGTTTAGCCGTGGCTAAAAGTTCCCTTACTAGCCGTGGGGAAACATGGGGTGGCCAAAGGGTTCCCTTACTCATAGATATTAGCAACGGCTATTTGCCGTGGCTAAAAGTCCATTTGCCGTGGCCAAAGGGTATTAGCCACGACTGTAGCCACGGGATACTAGCCGTGGGGAAACATGGGGTGGCAAAAGAGATTAGCGACGGCTATAGCCGTGGCTAAAGTGCTAGCCACGGCAAGTTGCCGTTGCTAAATGATTTCTGGGAAATAAAAAAAACACTACATTTTAGCCCGGATTCTTCAGACCCAGGCTAAAAAGTCCCATATTTAAAAAAAAAAAAAAACCACAAATTCTATTCTAAATACGTTACTCTAGCAGCTCTAGCAGCTGAACAGTAACAATGTAAATGTACTATACAATTAAGCTAATCTACTAGAGAATGAGACCCCATTAAGATAATCTATTCTAAATACACCACTAATGCAGTGATTACCCAACTACTGCAACAGCATTGCTCGAAGCAGATGAGCTATCACTCTCTTGACGCAACTTTCCAACTACAACAGCCAGCAGCTCAAATGCACATAGTTGCCCATCCTGAAGTGTCTCCTTACAGCCTCTCTTCTAGAACCAATCTGAAAAAGTGTAAAGTAAAGAACACGGTAAGATCTTTTGCAAAAAAAAAAAGATTAGATATACAAGGAAACTAAATATAAATATAAACCATGAACACATTGATAAGCAAGGTTGATTGTTGTAAAGGTAATGATGATAAAGGAGATAAGCAAGGTTGATTGTTGTAAAGGTAATGATGATAAAGGAGATATCTACCTGGCTACAACAATAAAATACCTGGAGAAGTATGTTCAGGAACATCCAAATAAGAAAGAGACATCAAGACCAATGTAGGCATTCTTAACTGGAAAAAAATTGACAGAAAAGCTGAGTAATTTAGGCATTCTTAACTGGAAAAAAAAAAGATTTTCTCACACGAATATCTCTGCCAAAGATGAAATCACATACAAGAAATAGGGGAATAAGACAAAAAAGACAACATTCACTAATTAATGAATGTTGTCTGAAAACTTCTACTTTACCTGCCAACAAAAACATTTTAATTTCTGAAGCATAGGATAAACCTATGGTTAGATTATGCTTAAGCAATATGGAAAGTTTAATATAAAAGAAACAAACACAAAGAATATAAAGGCAACCAGTCAACCTATCTCACAAAGCAATTTGTGAATGACTAACAGCTATGACAGACAACACACAGAATTTAATCTAACCAATATCAAAACAAGGTTGTTTATTAGTTAATGAAATCACTTCATTTCATAAGTATAAGTGGTATTATCCCATCGTTCAAAAGGCTATCATTCTTCGAGTATCCCACAAATCAGCCAATTTGTGAGGATTCCACAGTTGTATTTAATTCAATTTCATTTTGTCTCAATACTTTCAGCAACTGATACGGGGTTAGCCGTAGGTTGGTCCGATCTTCGACAACAAGCAGGAATAATCAAGAACTTAAAGAACGCAGCAAGAAATAACAAGAAAGATGCAAGATTTATGCAAGACTCAACAAGAAAGCAAAGAAACGCAGCAAGACTCTCAAGAATTGATCAAGATAGGGCAAGATCGACCAAGAAACACCAAGAACAGAGGCTGTCCTCAATGTCGACTCAAAGAAGATGAACAAGACTCGATAAAGACTCGAAATTGCAACAAAGAATGAAAAGACACGACCGATAAGGACTGAGTCGATCTATATAGAACAAGATAAAGACCCCAGGCCTCCTCAGAGGGTAGGAACCAATACCAATGACTATATAACCCGCCTCTACAATCCGACACAATCAAGCGGACAACTTGAAGCACCAGAAGGGGGCTTGTGGATACTAGATTCACCAAGTCTTGCGAAGTTGATGAACGGCAAAGCAAACCAAGCTAGATAGATACCAATCGATGATCAACGAGCACAGCTCTAGTTGGATCAACAAGACACTCCATGTGTTTCACACAATTTGAGAGATCTAAATTCTATTCATAATGTTCTTATTGAATTACAATAGGAGAACTCGGAATATATAGGCCACGCAGGGCTGTTGGGCCGAGTTAGATGATAGAATAAGATAAAACTAACATCTAATGGAAATAATAAAAATAACCTTAAAGTTTCCTAAAATAACTTAAGTAAAACTAATACTAAAAATAGGAAATAAACATAATGTTCGGCCAATTTCGAGGTTGAATCTGGAAAAACCTTAAACAGAAAAGTTGTAGATCTCTTCGTCCTCGTTCCAACAAGGTATGGCACGCCTCAATCCGATCAATATTGAATCCGTACGACCCATTTTACAGAGACGTCGAAAAGCTGTCAAACTTCTGAACGAGAGTCTAAAACGTGATTAATCCAAGCTTGCACCTTTGGAGCATCTCCCATGGTGGAGCCTTCTTCTTCCTCTTGAGAAGGACATCATCCTCATAATCTTGAATCATAGGTGTTTCCGGAGGTGTCTTTGATGATGGCTTGGATGGTCCCGCATCAGCAACCTTCTTTTTAAAATGAAAAGCAAATAGCGTACCTTAATCCTAAGAAAACCCTTAATGAATAAAATTCAGCATCATGGAAAATAGCATGGAGAAAGTGGGAAAATGCGAAAAAGCATATGAAGTGGCAATTTGAAAGTAAAGACCTTAAAGTAGAAATTGCTAGAAAATAAGATACTACGTAATAACTAAACTAATGAAATTAATCATTAAGGTTTGTATCAAACTGATATGAAGTAGATTGATGCAACTATATTAATTAGAGCTTGGTATTCGTAGTTGTATCAATGAAATCGTATAACTCTGACTCAAAAATCAGAGGATTAAATTAAATACTGAGAGCCCGTGCTTGCACGGGTTTTCGTTGATTAAATAAAATTTGATCTCAAATGGTAAAAATAAAATTTCCCATTTCAAATTTCTTACTCTTTTTTCCCTATTGGTAAGTAACACATTAAAATCCCTGCCTTTGTACTAGGATTTGATCAGGTAAACTATTAATTATATCATATAGCTAGCTAATTGAGATATTTTAAAATGCCAACCTTTTATGCAAATACAAGTAAGATTTATATGTGCAACTAAGAACAAAACATACAGCAGCAATAAACGAGCACTACCATAACTAAAAAAAAATAGTTTAATGTACCCGACGAATATGGAAAGGATCACGTGACTCAAAGGCCATGGACTTATTAAGGTTAAAGCACATGTAAGTGGCAGCCTTCACTTGGTTCCTATAACTTTCTCTGCATGTATAATGGCATACTCTAGTGGATTCAATTGCACTTTAGTTTTTTTTTTTTCCATCTATCATCAAAGCTTAAAGCAAGTAGTGATGAGTGCTACAAAGTTCAGATGTTCCAGATCCACCATGGCCAATAAAAGAAATTAATCAAATGATGAGTGATGACTTGTGCAAAAAACATACTTTCCAAGCTTAATAATGGTAGAATGTTGGTGCTATGAACTGAATATTTTGGAGGTAAGAATTTTATTCCCCTAGTTTTGAAGCATTTATATATAGTAAAGCATTCGCTTAGGGGAACTTGATTAATCTGCAGTTTAAGCTAACATAAATGCTCCCAATAAAGTCTCATGGTGGGGTAACAAACTCTTAGACCAATTCATAAATTTAGATCAGCAAAATGCAATTCACAAAGCACTCGACTCAACAGAGGCTGTTAATGAAAGAGTTAGCTTATCTAGCTTCCAGATTCATGAACAAGGGCTTCTCATATTGGGGCAATTAAAGGGGAAAAAAAAGAGGAAGAAGATCAAATGTACCTATCTTATGATCAATTCTCAACCAGATTTGAGAAGCTTAATAAGCTTATTATCCCTTTACAAGGCTGCATAACGAGTTTAGTTCAATAATGAGATAACAGAATCTGATAGGCAAGTACAAGGCACAAACAAAACCAACCTGTGCATCTCAACATATTCTATTTCACCAGAAAAGGAGAAAAATTCCTTAAGTCTTGTTCTATCTTTGCCAGCAGATAAAATTCCTTAAGTTGCTGACAATATAATGAGTGAAGTTATAGATTGGTTTATCTGCTGCCTCTTCTATCTTTGCCAGCAGATAAAATGCTGAAAAAACGATTAGCAAAGCTATGTCAACAGTCAATCAGTGGAAATAATCTAATGGATTGGAAAAGAATTATTTAGTTCTATTCAAGCAACCGACTTGCAGCTCAGAGCCAAAAGGAAGAATGTGTATACATAGGAGGCATCAAATAGCCATTAGTGGATTGGCAATGCATGGGACAAACTGTATCAATGCACAAGGATAATGAAATGGAAAAAAAAAAACACATTCTCATAAGCCATATATATATCAGTCATCGCCATTCATTTTCATTTCAGTTGCTTTATTCAACAACATGGTCCCACTAATAAGAACATGCTCCACTCAAAATATTATGGACTTTAAAAAAAAAACAACCATGGAACTCTAAACAGGTTAAGAATTTTGTTTTTGACTCAAATAGCACCAACTTTCCTTTGAGCAGACTCTAAGATGAATGTGTTGCCTTACTTTCAAACTATCACTAGCACCACAAATACATCAAGGTGAATAAGAAAGAGTAAAATAGACGAGATGGTGAATATAACCTCTTCCCACGGTTGTGGACATGCTGATGCTTCTTCTTCTTCTTCTACTCAATCTCAAAGGTTCCGGTGATGGGGCATCACCTGACCTGTGTCACAGATCAATTTAAAAGATTTTTTTTAGAGAATAAGGATCATATCTCAGTACTGATATCAAGTTTGGACCCAAAATATGCCAGCTAGTTTAAATATAACATGTTCCGGTTGATAAGATGGAATAGCATACAACTTATAACAATCAGCCACCAGATAATATGATCATAAAAGGAAGCTGGCATTATTATGCCAATAAAGACAAAAAGTTCACCAAACTCACAATATCCAAGTAAGATCATCTTGAGATCATCTCAAAATTTCATGTAACATTAATGGTACTTCATTCGGTGTTCTCTAAAACCAACCAAACCAATACTAGGAATCTAGAATACCAATTTACCTATGCAAGTATAAACTCATTAATGAATGGACTATTTTACATGCGGAAACTTCAATATTTAGTAGTTTAAAACATGCTTTGGTGTAACATAAACAAAAATGATGTATTAAGAAGTTTACACAGACTTCCATACTCAATAAAGCTACGGGCCTTGAGGTGGCAACATTATGTTGAGTACCTTTCGCTGCCAAGAATGGATTTTCCATGTGCATGGAATGATGGATCTTTTGGACTGCAATGATGAGTAAACACAAATAGCCAAGAGCTGGAAAATGGTTAGGTTAATGGTCAAAAGTTGAATCTTATAACATGTTTGAACACGCCACATAAAGGGCAAAACCTAAAGAAACTTCCCTCACCTATCCCGTGCAATCGTTGTGAATCCTTGTCAATATTCTTGGGGCAATGAAATTACAAATAAAAAAGCTTTATTCACAACTTAACAAATGAAAAGAAAATCAGACAAGCAGTCCACATGTAAATATAACCAAACAAGCAACAGGTTACAACTGCATCAGATGTAACACTGCAGGTGGTTCTCAATTCGCCATCAATGAGAAGGCACAGAAGAAAAGAACATTATGAAACTGAGCAACAATAAGGCAAGTATATCTCAATAAAAATGTACAAGCATACACACCTAGGGAGATGAATGACTCATATTGAGAAGCAGCTCTTGGGTTTTGGAACTTGTCATTGCTCCAGATCTATAAAGTAGCCAGAGATATTCAACCAAAGTCAACATTTCACCCTGAAGAGTTCAATCAAACATCAAGGTTCAGGAGATAGAATATGAAAGACAAATATCAACAATGGTGATGTTAATTATTTTTTCGGTCAGAAAGGAGAGGCAGAGCTCTAATTAAGGTCATGCTACTTCTAACTGCCAGTCATTCCAGTCTTAAAACCTAATTTTCACAGATTCATGAGTAGATGATATCATTAGTAATTGAGGGATTGTTAATTGCATCAATTTCTTGATCATACCAGTCATTCACTGTCTAGGAAGTAAATGAATAGAACTAATAACACATCCATCAAATAAGCTCACATTTGAGTCATAAAGCAACACCTTGATATAGATCTCGTATTTCCTTGTTTCAGAGAACTGCTACAGCTTGAATCATAAAGTAAAACATTTGAATTATCTTCTAAGGTCAAAATCAAGACCGTTAACATACTCTAATCTTATAGCAGATGAAACATGAGTTCCAATGTTCCGTTGTAGTAATTTGACATAAGGAATATAAGCAATATGTGGAAAAAAAATTGAGAGATCAGTGATTGATCAAGTTGTGAGGCTCCCACTCGGCTAAAAAAGCCTGTAAGCTAATTGTGAAATGACAAAGGTTTATTAGAGGAAGAGCTACTGCTATCATTACATGAGCATCAGCTTATTAAAATATTTCTAAGAATGTTGTAACTTACAAAGCAAAAAGGTGCAATTGTATAATGAAATTTCTGTATATTTTCTAAAATAAACAATTTTTGCCCCCACATCCCCACTCCACCCTACCCCAACACTAAGACAATAAATCAATAACCATTCTGATTTCTAACATTTAAATCCAGCAGCCTTCAGAGTTTGTAGAAATTAAGAAATCAGGAAGAGAGAACCAACCTTCAAAGAGAGAATTCGAACTCAAGCGAAGCAACTGAGCCCTAATCGCCGGATTTAGACCCAGAAAGTGTGCTCTAGATATCCAACCCAGGAAGAGAGAAATTAGGAAGTTGGCTTCAGTTCCTTCCCTCTTAGGGCTCCGAAAGATATAAATCTAACATTATATATACTTAGTAATAGAGATTAAGAAATCAGGAAGAGAGAACGAACCTTCAAAGAGAGAAGTCGAACTCTCTTATCAAAAGAGTCAAGCATTTGGAGCCCTAATCGCCGGATTTTGATGAGGTACGAAAAGCGGAGTCGAGCGCCCTAAGCGACCAAAATCCGGCACTACGTTCCCTAGAAGCAAAATTGGGGAGAACGAGAGTTGTCGCTGCCGCTGCTGCCGACCGGAAGAACACCGTTTGCCGCCGACCGGAAGTGTTGCCGACTGAACTCGATCGACTGGTTAGGGTTTGGAGAGAACACAAAGGGAGAGAGAGTGTCGGACTGGTGGTGTGGTGTGAGACTCTGAGGTTTTGGGCTTAAATTGGACCCAAAAAAAAAATGGGCTTAAAATTCTATTTTTTCCTTTTTAGTGTAGCGACGGCAGATTCACCCCGTTGCTAATGTCCTGATTTCTCTCCGGTTGCAACGCCTGCCGTAGCTACTGCAGTGGCAAAAGGATATCAATTGCCACGGCAAACACCTGCCGAAGCTAGCTGGCGTGGCGAATTCAATTTTTTTTTGTAGTGGGGCCTGATGTTTGTGGAGTCTGCAAAAGAGCTGTGGGACGAGGTGGTTGAAAGGTACAGCCAGAACAATGCACCTCAGATCTTTCAGCTTAAGAAGAAACTAAGCAATGTATCTCAAGGGAGCATGACCTTGGGAGAGGTGTACAATACCTTGAAGAGGTACTGGAATGAGCTACAAGTTCTTGAGAGGCTGCCTGAATGCACATGTGGGGTCATGAAGCAATGTAAGTGTGATCTGGTTAAGAAGTTTAATGATATAGACTCAAAGAACAAGCTGATGCAGTTACTGGCTAGTTTGAATGATAGGTATGAGGCTGCCAAGAATCAGATCCTTGCATAGGATCCTTTGCCTACAGTGGGAAAGGCTTATTACATACTTCAACAGGTTGAGGGAGACACAACTGTTTCAGGATCCACTCAATCTGCTATGTCTGATGCTAATACTTTTGTTGTGAGCAAGAACAGGTCTAGCTACCAGGGGCCTAGTACAGGGAGCAATCCTCCACCCAAGAAAGATTGGAGGGAAATCAAGAGGCTTAAGAGTGAGATGAAATGCACTCACTGTGGTTATAAAGGGCGTGGAGCAGATACTTGCTTCAAACTGCACGGGATTCCAGATTGGTACAAGGAGCTGAGAGATGGCCAGAAAGACAGTACACCTAGCAAGGGATCAGCCAATGCTGCAAGCTCTATGAATGCTGGAATGATGAATACACCTCTTGATAATGAGATAGAGAAGACAGGGATGGAAAGCAAAGTGGATACATCCATGATTAATGCAGTGTATCAGGAAATTATGAAGAAGATGGCACAGAAGAGTAACAGTGAAAGCTCTTATGCCAACTTTGCAGGTAAAGTTTCATCTTCTCTAGATATTTCTAGTCAGCCAGTAAGCAATGGCATTGAGTGGATAATTGACACAGGGGCAACTGATCACATGATGCCCTTTGAATCTTATATTTTGAACAAAATGCAGTTGAATAAGCAAGTTCATATTGGTTTGCCTGATGGGACAGTTAAAACTGTTAATGAAATGGGAGAACTCCAACTTACAGGTCAAATGGCCTTGAAGGATGTCCTCTTAGTACCAGATTTTAAACACTGCCTTTTATCAGTTGGAAAGTTTCTAGATGATAATGAGCTAATAACAGTTTTCACTCGATCATCTTGTTTTATCCAGGACCCTGGAACTAGAAAAGTGTTGCTGGCAGGAAAAAGAAAGCATGGATTATACAAAGTGTGGACCTCTGATCAGACTGGAAGCTGGATTGAGAAGAGAAGAACTGATGAAGTTTTGAAGACATCCTCCATCTTTTGTAATAAAGCTAGTAGCAGTGTAGACTTGAGCCATGCTAGGCTTGGAAATACATCTGTTTCTAAGATGAGACACATGAGTCATGTTAATCAGTTTAATTTTGATCAGTTTCATTGTGAGATATGTGCTTTGTGTAAGCACCACAGACTGCCTTTTGAAAGAAGCACTGCCAGAGCTGCTAAACCTTTTGATCTTATTCACATGGATGTTTGGGGTCCTTACAGTGTGTCTACTTACAATGGCTATCAGTATTTTTTAACCGTGTTAGATGATTGCACCAGGATAACCTGGACTTTTTTGCTTAAGTCTAGATCACAGGTTTTTAAAACCATTTGTGAATTTGTGACCTATGAGCAAACACAATTTGACTGTATGATCAAATGCATCAGGTCAGATAATGGTGGTGAATTCACCTCCAATCAATGCAATGAGTTCCTTGCAACTCATGGGATTTTGCATCAGAAAAGTGTTCCCTACACACCCCAGCAGAATGGGAGAGTAGAGAGGAAGCATAGGCATCTCATTGAGACTGCCAGATCACTGAGAATTCATGCAGGGTTACCTTTAAAATTTTGGGGAGAATGTGTGTTAGCTGCAACACACATCATCAACAAACTGCCAGTTGAAATTTTGGAGTGGAAGACTCCATTTGAAATTGCATGAAAGGGGATAAATTGCATGAAAGGGGAAGAAAGTGTATACTCCTAAGCTATCCTCATGGGCAAAAGGCTTACAAACTTTGGGATTTAGATTCCAAAGTTACATTTCATTGCAGAGATGTCATTTTTCATGAGGATATTTTCCCTTTCAAGGAGAATTCAGATGTCTTAAAACCTGGATCAGTAACACCAGCATGTACTTTGCCTCTTGTCAACACAGCTGTGGATGACTTTACTTCACCTTCTCAGGTGTTTCTTAATCCTCCATCTGATCAAATTCCACAAGAACAGCCATCTCCTTCACTTGATCATGAGTCTCAGGCATCAGCTGGCTCCCCTGAGATATTACCAACTGTTTTTGCTGATTCAGAAAGCTCTAATAGATCAGTTTCTTTGCCTATCATCTCACAGGAGATCTTAAATGATGAAACCGCATTCCCTCCTTTGAGAAGATCCACCAGGCAGATTGTGCAACCAAGGAAGCTCCAGGATTATATTAGCCATCCTCATGGAAGAACTAACTCCTTTTCACAGAGTTTTCTAGCATCTTATTTTGATAATCCAGACTTGATGGACAAACCATTTGTCACATCCTTTGTCAACATGGTGATGATCCAAGAGCCATCTTATTTCAAGCAAGCTGTTAAAGATAACCACTGGATAGATGCTATGAGTCATGAACTGGAGGCTCTAGATAAGAACCAGACTTGGGATCTCATAGAGTTGCCTCCTGGCAAGAGGGCAATAGGCAGTAAATGGGTTTATAAAATCAAGTACAAACCTGATGGATCAGTAGAAAGATACAAGGCAAGGTTGGTTGCCAAGGGATATAATCAGATCAAAGGGAAAGATTACAAGCACACTTTCTCTCCAGTTGCTAAATTCAGTACAGTGAGATTTCTGCTAGCAGTTGCAACAGCAAAAAGCTGGCCATTGTATCAACTGGATGTGAACAATACTTTTTTGCATGGTTCACTAGATGAAGAAGTCTACATGAAGCCTTCTGAAGGACTTTAGTTGAGAACCCCTAATCTGGTGTGCAGGTTAAAAAAATCCACAATGGAATGTTGAATTATGTAAATTTCTTGTAAGTCTTGGTTACACTCAAAGTCTTGATGATTATAGTTTATTTGTAAGAGTCACAGCTGCAGGGATTGCAGTGGCTCTTGTATATGTTGATGATGTCTTGCTCATTGGTGATGATGCTCCTGCTATTGCCTTAACAAAGAAAGCTTTAGATACCAAGTTTACCATCAAGGATCTTGGCATGGCCAGATATTTCTTAGGGCTTGAAATCTTCAGGGATGCCACAGGAACTCATCTCCACCAGAGAAAGTATGTCTTGGACATACTAGAAGATTGTAATATGATGGGATGCTCACCTGCCTCCTTCCCTCTCCCAAGAGGACTTAAGCTCTCTACAGATACAGGAGCACTTGTAGCAGATCCTGAAGTCTATAGAAGATTGATTGGAAGGCTACTATTCTTGAACCTCACAAGGACAAACATCACATATGTTGTACAGCATTTAAGTCAGTTTATGATAGAGCCTAGACAGCCTCATCTAGATGCAGCTATGCATGTGGTGAGGTACCTGAAAGGATCAGTGGGAGTAGGATTATTCTATCCTAAACTTTGTAACTTATCTGTCTCAGCCTACTCAAATGCAGATTGGGGAGCATGCCAGTTTAGTGCTAAATCTCTTACAGGTTATGCTGTGTTCATTGGAACATCTCTTATTTCATGGAAAACCAAGAAACAGACCACTGTTTCTAAATCATCTGCTGAGGCTGAATATAGAAGTATGTCATCCACTATTAGTGAGCTGATTTGGGATGATGGCATTTTGCAAGCCTTGAGAATCCAGTCCTTCTTACCCATTCCTTTGTTTTGTGATAACAAAGCTGCCATTCAAATTGCTGAGAATCCAGTCTTTCATGAAAGGACTAAGCATTTGAAGATTAATTGTCACTTTATCAGGCAACATCTCATTGAAGGATTTGTGTTGCCTCAACATGTGAGAACAGGGGTTCAACTTGCTGATATATTGACTAAGCCAATGGGTGCACAACAGCACCACTTTTTATCTCTCAAGTTAAGCCTTGTTGGTTTCCAACATAGTCCAACTTGAGGGGGGGATGTGAAGATTATGATCTTGCTCAAGTTCATAATACAAAACCATAATCCAAGATTTATGTCACTGGTTTCCCTTAGCCTTTATTGCATTTCATTTTGCTTAAATTTCAGCTGCATTTCCAGTGAATGTAATAAGACAGCTAGCCCTTTTTTGTTTGTTTTTGATCCACCAATCCTGTGTGAGGGATTGTTGATACGGGAGGAAATCGAGTATGCAAATAAAATATAAAGTCAAGTATAGCAAACCAGATTCCGTCCCTTGCAAATAATTACAAGACCTCCTCCTGATGCAGCAGCGGGAAGTCAGGATCGGTCCACGAGGAAGCGTGTCAGCGGATCCTAGGTAGCGGTCGAATCTCACGGAAGTCGACTACAGATGTCCTCGATCTCGAGTACAGCAACTCGACAGAAGATCGGACCAGTCGAGCAGAGTAGCAGACACAGGCACCGGGGCTCGTCGATCTCGACTAGAGGGTACTCAATATCGAGTTGGGCCCTTGTCGACTTCGGCTTGGCTTGTCGAGTACCTGCACACAGAAGCTACAGCGATGCTAGATCGAATATCAGTAACTCGAGGTCGACCAGACTTGGTCGAGATCGAGTAAGGGCAGAAAAACGAAACAAAGAAATAAAGTAAAGGCAAAGGCTTTGGGACTTCGAACTAAACATAATGTAAAAGGGCTTCCAAGATTGGGGTTTGCAACAACGATAACCAAGCATGCATAAGGCAGAGATAAACAGATAATCATGTGAATTGCGTCAAAGGACAAGCTTTCGCCTTTTCTAACAATTAGACAACTCTTTCAAGAAACCCTAATTGTCTCTACCAATTTTATGTTTACAATCCAAGTTGTTAGCATGGATCTCCATTAGATGGATAATAAACACATAAACAAGTAGTAGATGCTCAAAACATGATCAAATTCGGATCTTTACCTCAAACACGCATGGCTATCGTCGGGCTCGCCCCAACCCTATAAGTGGGTGGACTACTCGCGCTTCATCGCAACCTCAGACATCATTGATTGAAAGAAAACTAATTGCATTAAAATAAACCAAAGTTTACAACCGCTTGAAGCCAATTCCGCTCTCGCTTCACAACTACAATCGGTCGCTCACTCTCTCTCTCTGCTTCTCCTACTTACTTCTCTCTGAATTTTTTTTTTTATAGAAATCAGCCCCACGGGCTTTATTTATAGGCTTCTAAACCTTGCTACTCAATGATGGAAATATTTATCTATATCTAAAATTATATCTAAAAAGCTTAATGATAAATAAAAGCTATAATGAAATTAAATCTAAAATAGAAATAATATCTAAAGTGTCTCAAGTGGATAGATCTCTCTTCATCATGATAGAATTTGATAGATCGGATAGAATTTGGCAAACTTCGAGCCCAAGGAATCCCAATCCGAGTAGAATTGCGTCGACGCGTCACGCGGCTTCTGGAATCGTCGTTGATCTCGACAAGGATCTTGTCGATCTCGAGTAGGATTGTTGTCGACTGGGCTTGGCTCGTCATCTCGGCTAGCTGGTCCTCGATAGGCTCGGACATGACTCCTGGCGTTAGTCGATCTCGAGGACCCCTTGTCGATATCGAGTAGAGAGGTTCGTCGACTAGGTCTGGCTTGGCTAGTCGGGCAAGTCTTCTCGATGTGCTCGGTTCTGGCTCCACGTCTTTATCGATCTCGAGGACCCGTACTCGATATCGAGTTGGGTGTGGAGTCGGTTTCTTCGTTTTCAGCTTCTCGACATAGGCTCCTCGATCCTGGGTGTGTCTAGGCATGATTCGTCGAGATCGACTAAGGCTAGTCAATGTCGAGTAGCTTTGTGCTCCGATTCTTGCTTCTTGGTTTTTTCCCGAAATGTTTCCATATTCTGCAATATTAAACAGAAAGTTATGTAGATCTCCATTTCTGACAAATAAGCATATACTACATAAATCCGACATATTCCCAACCCGAAATATGCAAAATGTAAAGAATATGGAACTGAAATATGCATTAAGACATGGCTACTTAGGAGACATCAAATCACCTCATACTTAGACTTGCTTGACCTTAAGCAATAACCAAACAATAACCAAGACCCACAACACATCCTTCAAGTCTTCGCCTTTGTCAAAAGAAACATCTCAATTAGTAGCAATGTAAGACAAGTGAATTTAATGTCATCACACATATATGAGCGATCCATAGGGATAGGCAATATAAATCCAACCTCACAGGGATAATGTGTTTACACTCAACTCTCAATGTGTTTAGGCTATGTAGATCAACTCTCAACTCAATTCCATACACTATCTCATAAACTTTGCAATTTAAATATGTATCCACTTCGCAACCAATTATGAAAATGCAACAAGAAATATCAGGAGGACTTCGCTCAATAGAAGTCTTCAAAGAAGATTCTATTCGGCGGGGTTGTAATGGGGCTTTGTAAGAAATAATAAGGAATGGAATTATTTGGCCATGTGGTGCTTAATAAAATTCGGGAATCAAGCCTCCTAAATCTCCAACACAACCAAACCATAACTTCTCAATCATATGCATCAATCAAACTCTCCAATTTATCTCAATAAAGTATGTAACCTTTCAAACTTTCTCAAAATCTCCAAAGTGTGTATCTTGCAAATAATGAAAGAAATAAGGTAAATTTGGCTCATGCACTTTATTCACAAATATATATACTTTTTCTTTACTTATTTCGGATTTTTTTTTCCGAAAATAAAAACCAAATAACACTAATAGTGCATTTATAATGTGAGCCAAAAATCCTTTTACATCATATGTATGGCAAGATAAAAATGTAGAACCAACCCATATCTCAATAATTTCAACAATCCTTCTTACTTGAAATGCAACATAAGCTCATTCTTTCCACAAATCATCATTCCAACCAACTCTAAGTCTTAATTCCCAAATGGGGGTCAGGCTCAATTTGGCTAAGGATATTTTTGTGGAGTTTACAATAAAAGTCTCAGGCTAATGTTCTGGCTTCAAGCAGGGATATTGCAGGGTAGGTAAAGAGAGGATAAAATTGGCTTAAAAGGTGCCTCCATCATTTAATTTCTCATCAACATCAACATATAAATGCATTGGCTTTGAATAACTATCACAACATTTAGAGATGCACAGGAAGAGTAAATCCACTCAAGAAAGCGGAGGGATTTTTAATGTTCTCCCTATAAGGCCAAAATTCTCACTAGGACAAGTTTTGTTGGATTTTAACCTTTAGATTAGGATCATATAAAAACCATTTCGAGGACTTAGGCTAAACCTTCCAAACATGCCATAGGATTTATATGATCAAGTCAGTCATTATTAATCATCATAGGACATCTAAGTTAGGGTATAAAACTAAAATAATGCAAAAATTTAAACATGCATATTTTTTTCATTTTTCGACATTTTATATTTTTTTTCTTATGCAAAAATCAAAACTAAAGCATGAAAAAAACTTAAATGCATAAAATTTAAACATAAATGCATAACATAAAAATTAAAATTTCACCATGTAAAACCAAAAAGCAAGACTAACACCTATGATAATGATAATGAGCCCTTCCCCCACCCCATACTTAAAATTTACAATGTCCCCACTGTATAAAATCAAATAAAAACAAGAGTAAAGGAAGGAACTTATAGGATAACACATCGAGGAGGGCGAATCAGTGCAGGTCGAGTAACTGGCTGGTCGATCTCGAGTACATGTTACTCGATCTCGAGGAGCTTTTCTGCGTCCAGTGGTTTTCTGAAGTCGAGAAGCTTCTGGTCGATTGTCGATATCGAGTAGTGTCTGGACTGTTCCTCCCTTGTCGTCGTCGACTTGGCCTTCGTCGATTCTGACTGTTTTCAAGGACTTCTTTATTCCACTTTTCGCGATCCTTATATGCTTGCCGACCTAAAAGTGTTAGATTGCACAAGAAACAAGACTATCCACATGAAATATTCTAAAAGACATAAAACCAAAACCAAAATTGAATTGATTCTGATTGTTTTATGTAGGGTTTTGGGATCATAAAACTTTGCTCTCTTTGTGCCGTCAGGCAACTTCCTCTCCTGGAGTATTTTCAATGAAACAGTGAATTCACAGTCACTGAAGTTTAGCCTATTTTGGCCTTGATCTTTTGCTTACAGCAGCAACATTGAATTGATTCTGTTCGCTTCACATATTGATACTTTATATGTTCTTACCTTGTATCATATGATGCGATGAGCAGGGAAAGAAGCAGAAGAGGCTCTTTTGGGTGGCTGACATCGCCCCTCTCAACCATACCCTGCAATCATTATGCAAATTGTCAACACATATACATAAACTGGCACCAAATCTTTATTCATAGCCCATTCTTATGGTGACAAAAGTTTCAGTTTTGTCACCAAAAGCCATGGCAACAAATATATTTGTTGTCACAAAAATAGTAGTGGGATTGGGTGGGGAAAAATGTTTTTGGTCACAATTCATTGGGTAATTAATGAAGTTTTAGCCTTTAGGTGACAAACTCGTGATGAATTTTATTTACACATAACTTTGGGCGACGAAAAACGAATTTATGTGACGAAATAGTTTGCAATATATGAATATAAACGTACCTCAGAAACCATTTCAGCGATAGCTCTAAAAATGAAAACCCAAGTGGAGGCAAAGGAGCACTCATTGTTAGGAGGCAAATCGTCCCTTTGACAGTGGAGCGTGAAGACGACGCGCAGCCTCCGGACACCAGCTCCTCCCCGCGACACTTGAGAAATGTCGAGAAGTCACTTTCGAACTGCTCTGCATACGCCTTCCCCACGCTTTCCGCGCTCTTCCCTTTGTTCCTCTCTATTCCCTTGGGCACCTGTTTCGCCATCCAAAACGCACCGCTAAAATTACTCTAGTTTTTTTTTTCCAAACTTCCCCATTTTCATATATTAAGTGTGCGTTTGTCTATTTGTATATTTTTTACCCTTTATGTTAATGTTAATATCAATTGGAATATATATCATATATTTATGTACTGTGTATATTAGCTTGTATTAATTTTTTTTTTTATTAGGTAAGAATTCGGATTCGCCGAGGCGCTATCCGATAGCATCCTATCGGATAAGGTCAAGAAGACCTAGATCAGTGAGCGTTTCTGGGTTTCTGGTAGAACGGGCCATTTTAGTAATGAAATCGGCCACCTGATTACCTTTGCGAAGTATGTGAAAAAATCTCACTTCGCGAAACCCACGGAGTAGGCAAGATATTTCTGACATTATCATTTCAATTTCCCACGGGCATTTCGTCCCATGTTTAAGATAATTAATAATTATTAGGGAATCTTCTTCAATTATGAGTCTATCGGTGTGCAATTCAATTGCCTTTTTTATACCTAAATATAATGACCGAGCCTCCGAGGATAGGGCCGACTCTTTTCCAATCGTCTCCCCCCCAACTGCAATTGGTTCCCCTTCCCAATTTCGGGTGATGAAACCAGCTGAGTTGTTGCCTAAGTTTGGCGCCGAGCCATCAAAGTTTAGTTTCAGAAAGTCCTGTGGGGGTTTTTTCCACTTTTGATTTGTCCTATTTCGTTTTGTGTTTTTTATTCGTAATTCCTTATCATATCTTTTGTACTTTCCTTCTGCATGCTCACTTGTGGCCCTAAGCCAGTTGGTCATATGCGTTTTGACAGTTTGGTTATAGTTCTCAATTGATGGTTGTTTCTGTTGTCTAAAAACCAGTTGGTTCCTCGTGAGCCAGGCCACCCACCAACTAAAAGCCATTTCTTGTTTCTGTTTTTCATTCAAATGTTCAGCTATTATATTCATAATAGGTTTAATCCTTCTTGATGTATGCATTGCATCTGTTACTAACCTATGGATGTTTTTGTCAATCTTCCTAAAAAATGTACTGTATTTACATTCCAAGAAGATATGGGTTGCGTCTTCTTCATGGTGGTTGCATATTGGACAATAAGCCGCAGTTGGTAGTCCTTTTTGCGCGACTTTCCATAAGAAATTCTTTACTTTCGGGGCAACGTCAATCTTCCAAATCCAATTACTGTCATCCATTACCAATTCAGTGTTGTTTGTAACTAGTTTATATGCACTGGAAGTCGAGAACCGTCATTTCTTGTCCGCCCACCAATATAGCCGGTCCTCCAGAGGCACAGATGGTACATGAATATGTGTTATTTGCTCCACCACGCTACTCGGGAGGACATTTCCTAGCTTTTGGATGTTCCAGTTCCCATTACTCATATATTTATCCACCGTCTCATTTATGTCTATAATATTTGGTTGGGTACAATATTGTAAGAGTGGCTGAAGATTATTCCACCTGTCTCGCCAGAACTTTATGGTCTTGTTGTTACCTATTGTCCACATTAATCCTAACTTAAAAGTTGGAATTAATTTTCGCAACTGAGACCATTGCCATGAGGCGGAGCCTTTTCCCTCATAATTTAGGATGTGTTCTGTTTTCAAATATTTGTGTTGAATGATTCTGACCCAAATGTTGCCAGGTTCCGCCATAATTTTCCACAATAGCTTTAACTGTAATGCCTCATTCATGTCATGAGTTTTCCGGATGCCCATTCCTCCCGCCGCTTTTGGTCTACATACTCTGTCCCAACCAATAAGCGGTTTGTGTAGTCTATCTTTGTTCGAGAAAAAAGACCTATTGATTTGGTCTAATTGTTTATGTATTTGTGGTGGTAACAAAAAGCTTTGCATAGCATAGAGTGGTTTGGATGAAAGATTTGTATTAATAAGTGTTGCTCTTCCTTGCTGCGACAGAGAATTAGCTCGCCATTTTGAGAGCTGATTTGAGGTATTGGTTATTATTTCTTCAAATGTTGTTTTGTTTACCCTACCGTTAACAATCGGACATCCAAGGTACTTATCCAGTTTTATCTGTTTGGAAATGCCTAGGCACCCTTCCAAATCAGGTATCCGTGATCTCAGAATGCCGCTGGTGACTTGGAAAGCCGATTTATGATAGTTGATTTTCTGGCCAAAGATTTGACAGTACTCATCGATAATCCTTTTGACATGTGCGCATGTTGCTAGATTTCCTTTTCAAAAGATAATTATGTCATCAGCAAATGCCAAAAAGGGAATTCTCGGACAGTTTCTACCAAAGGAAAACCCAACAGCATTGGTCGGCTGACTTGCCTCAAAGGCTAATTTTCTAGCCAAGACTTCTGCCCCCAGCAGAAATAGGAACAGCGACAAGGGATCACCTTGACATAGCCCACGAGGCGGAGTAAAGACTTCTGTCGGACCATTGTTTACCAGAACCGAGAATGAGACCGTAGTTACACACTCCATTATTAATTCTATAAATTTCTTGTGAAATCCATATTGCTTAAGGACTTGCTCAGTGAAATTCCAGTCTACTCTATCGTAGGCTTTTCCATGTCTAACTTTATTGCCAACCATCCATCCACGCCCTTCCTATTTTTGAAAGAATGAAAAATTTCATGTGCAATTAGCACATTGTCTTGAATATCTCTATCAGACACAAACGCGCCTTGAAGAGGGTGAATTAACTTGCCCATTACTTTTTTTAGTCTGTTAGTAAGTAATTTTGAAATTATCTTGTAGATTGTAGTGCATAGACTAATGAGTCTGTAGTCCGTTGTTTTAAGTGGATTGTCACATTTTGGCAGTAATGAGATAAAAGTATGGTTAATTTGTCTCAAAACTTTTCCGGTATGAAAAAATGCTTTAACGGCCTGTGTAATGTCCGAACCGACGATTTTCCAGTATCGTAAAACTCTGATGTTATGCCGTCAGGCCCTAGTGATTTTTTGTAGCCTATATTGAAGACTGCATCCTTAATCTCACCATTTGTAGGCGGTGAGATGAGTAACCAGTTATCCTCATCAGTCACTAACCTTGGAAGCATTTGGATGTAAGATGTCATGATAATTAAATTTATTGATTCTTTTGTGAAACGTTTTGCAAAATCCTTTTTAATTTCTCCCCTTACACTCTCCTCCCCTACAATAACGGTTCCTCCAGAAGAAGCAATACTTCCGATATATTTTCTATTTCGTCTTCCCGATGCCACTATATGGAAATAAGCTGTATTCGTATCTGATAGTCTGAGATGTTTAGATTTTGCTCGTTGACTCCAATACTCCTTCTGGAACATTAACAGTTTCTCTTTCTTTTGAATTAAATTATTTTCCTTGGTTACAGTATCCTTGTTCTTTTAGCTATTTATATATGCTTGGATCCTAATCAAATCTTGTTCTACTTCCGCTAGTTGACGAAAAATATTCCCAAATGTGTTCTTGTTCCACTCTTTTGCCTTCTTTTTAAGAATTTTAGTTTTATGCATTATTCTAAACATATTCGACCCAACACATTTTACTCTCCAAGATTGTTTCACTATGTTCTTGAAATCTGGTCTATGAAACCATATGTTCTCCATCTTGAATGGTGGGGGTTTAAATACGTCCTTCGACACTAGTTGAACAAAAATTGGACAGTGGTCCGACGTCGAGAATGCACCATTTAGTGTACTTATATTAGGAAATACGTCTAGAAATTGTTGATGAACTAATACTCTGTCTAGTTTTTCTAGAATATTGTCTTCTCCGTATTGTTTCTTTCTCCATGTAAACTTATTTCCTGACCACGGAATCTCAATTAGAGAGCATGAATTTTTAAATTGGTTTAGTCTATTAAACCTTGCAAGAGAAGGCACCCCTCCACCTTCATTTTCACAACTCTGACTGATTTCATTAAGATCACCAATTACTAGGCATGGGAGTCTTTCGTTTGTGATGTGTTCAGTTAGTGTTTCCCAAAAAACATTTAGGGAATGATCAGGGGCATATGGATTTTCACCAGTAAGTCTTTCGTTTGTTAGGCATGGGAGTCTTTCGTTTGTTACTGAGAAAATCATTCCTTTGAAATTGCAATCATGATTCACATATTCCATCCCAATAATCAGGGGCATATGGATTTTCACTGTAATTTGTTCATTTAGGGAATGATTCTCATTCCATAAAACTCCTAGGCCTCCAGAGCGCCCAACCCCAGGGGACCAAACTGCCTTAGTGAAGCCACTGTTTCTCCATACTGATTCTTCTGGAACGGTTTCAGACTTAGTTTCAGCAATGATTAGGAGGTTTAGGTGGTTGTTTATTTTCATGGCATTTACATTGGTCCAAAACGTTCTCTTTCCTACACCACGTACATTCCAGAAACAGACTTTCATTATTCACCTTTTCGTTCTGTATGGAGGCTATAGTATCCAAGCCCATACAGAGAGAATTTTTTCTTTGGTATGTTTATGTCAATTGGCCTTTTGGGAGAGAAATGGTGCCAGTATCTTCTTTCTTGCACAAATATGGGATTCAAGAGCATACTTAGTAACTTAATTCTATTACGTGGCCCCTTAGTTGCATTTTGAATCTTCTTGGCCCTTGAGCGAGTGACAGGGCCATCAAATGGAACCTTCATGTTGTCCTCAATGTCACCAGGAGTCATCGATAATTGAATGGCATCATTCTCCTCCACTTGACTTCGATTTGTCCTCAAATCGTCGTCAGAGTCATCGTCAGGCACGAACAAGGATAGATCGGCGACGTTGAATGTAGAATGGACGCTGTACTTATCGGCAGGGAGATCCAGCTTGTAGGCATTAGGACCCATCTTCTGAACCACTTTGAATGGTCCATCTCCCCTAGGGTCTAGCTTAGATTTCCGTTGTTGCGGAAACCTTTCCTTCCTGAGATGCAGCCAGACCAGATCACCAACGTTGAACTGCACATCCTTGCGATGCTTGTCCTTCGCGGCCTTGTATTGCGCAATCTTCCTCTCCAGCTGCGCCTTGGTACAGTCATGCAAGCTTTTGATGAAGTCCACTTGCTTAGCTGCATCCACGCTCTCCTTGTCCTTATATGAAGTCCCCTTGCTTAAATAATATGAATGTGTAATAATCGACAAAAGCAATCACAAGGGCAATCAAGTGCACACACTCCGTCAACTATTATCTGACGGTTGCAACACGATTCAGAGAAAGAGGGGTGTGACCAAGGCTCCAGTGTCGGCACATCACAAAATCACACAAGTAGGGTTCTTTTGTAATGCTTTAAACCGTTTAGATCATCTAACATGTAGCAAGCAAAGAACTCAGAGTTACTAACTCAATGATATAATGAAAGAATGCTCTATATAATATATATATATATATATATATATATATATATATATATATATATATATATATATATATATATATATATATATATATATATATTTATTTTTTATTTTTTTTTTGAATTCGGCTTTTTCTGTTTTTTTTTTATATATATGGGACAAGTTGCTGTAAATTGGAGTAGCAACCGAAAATAAAGAGCAAAAAATAAAAATAAAAGCTACGATGATCTAAAAGTAAGCAAAAATAAAGAAAATAGGGAAAATTGGCTAGAAACTGGAAAAAGTAGGGTTCTTTAGTGGTGCAAGTTTATATAATGCTTTAATCCAAGAATCACAGTCATAGGCATGATATGTAGCAACTAGGAATAAAAGATCACAACTTGCAATCAAGAACTCAATATCTTCCAAATTATAGATCCAACAAAGAATAACAAAAATAAAGTGCCAATTTTTATGGGTGAATAATAAAGATTCAATTTTTATGCAGCGGCTATGGTGAAAAATAAGGCACGAAAAAGAAATCACTCAAATAGAAATCAAGAGAGTAAAGAACTTGCATTAACCTGAAATCCGATACCACTTGATACGTTTGGGATACCCGATCCTTCGCCTGTGGGCTCAAGATCAAGAACCACGCCGTATATTTGCTACGATCTTGCCATGCTCTTTGGATATCTCCTGATTTGGAACAATTCAAACAAGTGATTAAAATTCTGATTTAGCGACAGAATTAAACTTCGGGAAATTCAGCAACTTTGAATCAAGTAATAGCGACAGAAGAAGAGAGAAGCGAAGGCAGGGGCTGCGCGGATCTCAGGAGCGCGGGGCTTGGCACACAGGCGTCGGCCTCAGGGTGTGCGAGTGTCTGGATGCACGCGGGAGAGTTCGCTGGAAGCGAGGATGTTGGCGAGCGCGCGGGTGAGCGCCTGGGAGCACGCGGACGAAGCGGCCTGGGCACTGCGAGAGCGAGGGCGATGACGCGGGAGCAGGTGCCGCGCTCGCTGGGAGCGAAGCTGGCCGCGGACGTCGCCAAGGGTTTGCGTTCTCCTTCTTGCGACAGGATCTGTTCTTGATGGGTTGTGTTTGGCTTAGGGTTTTTCGATGGAACCAATGGTGTGGGTGTGTTTGATGATTGCCGAAAATAATAATAACATAGAACACAATAGCTTTGGGATTGATAATCGAAGAACCCTAGATCCGTTAAGGGTTTCTTCAATTCTAATTCAATCTGATTAATTCAAAGTGCGGAACATGAATTTATAGTAAAACTATGATCTATCTAACCAATCCTTCCTTGCAAAGGAAAGGGGTTTGGATAGATTAATTCTATCTAATGATAAGTGAAATAACTTTAAGATAAATAAAACCTAAGAAGATAGATATTTAATAACTTGGTGGGAAAGTAATATATCTAGAAGAGATATAATTAATTTCCACCTTATTTATCTAATTGCATAAAAATAACAATTTAATTAACTAACTAATGTAACTCGGCCCAACACCCTAGTGTACTCGACATGGGCCTTTAGTCGACATCCTCTTGGCCCACTCGGTGTGTGATGGTGTCGAGTGGTCCATGATAGTGCCGAGTTTGGTGGAGTCAAGGAGGGTGCTGACGAGTCTTCATGAGCTCCGTGTGTGGACGTAAGCTCACTTCCGGTGCTGATGGAGTCACCTTGAGCCAAGTGATCCGGGGTGGCCCGAACCCTTGCTCTAACGTTCCATGGTGACGGACAAGAAATGCCTTAGTTGCATTTTGAATCTTCTTGGCCCTTGAGCGAGTGACAGGGCCATCAAATGGAACCTTCATGTTGTCCTCAATGTCACCAGGAGTCATCGATAATTGAATGGCATCAACCACCGCTCATCACCCCGCTATCCACCTCCCATCACCCCGTCAAGCAGCCTCCCGTCACCTATGTGCGGCGCCCGAAGCAGGGCATGCGGCGCCCGCCGCATGTACAAATGCTACGCCCGTAGCCTTACACCCTTCCCTGGCGGCGCCCACCGCAAGTCAAGCGGCGCCCGCCGCAAGTCATGCTGCGCCGGCCGCATGTACAAATGCTGCGCCCGCGGCATTACACCCCTCCCTGGCGGCGGCCGCCGCAACCCTCGCCGCCTTTGATCCGCCTGCCGCCTCTTCCCCTTGCTTAGCCCCTCTTGCTCCCGTCCTTCCCGACTCCCATTCACCCTCCGCCCCCACCCAAACCTCCCTCTCCCCCGTTCCCACCTCCCATAAAACAGCCCTCCTCGACCCGAATTGGCAGGCGGCTATGCTCGACGAATACAGGGCCCTTACGAAGAATGGTACTTGGGTTCTTGTTCCTCGCCCTCCGGAGGCGAACATCATTCGATGTATGTGGCTTTTTCGTCACAAGTTTCGCTCTGAGGGGACGTTGGAGCGCTACAAGGCCCGTCTTGTGGTGAACGGTAGATCTCAGCAGGCCGGTATCGATTGTGATGAGACCTTCAGCCCTGTGGTCAAGCCTGCCACTATTCGAGTGGTCCTGAGTCTGGCTTTGTCGCGCAACTGGGCCATCCATCAGTTAGATGTCAAGAACGCCTTTCTGCATGGTCATCTGAACGAGACAGTTTATATGTTTCAGCCGCCGGGGTTTACTGATGCTGAGCGTCCAAAGCATGTCTGTCTCCTCAAGCGCTCTCTATATGGTCTGAAACAGGCTCCACGGGCGTGGTTCCAGCGTTTTGCCTCTCATCTGCTCCGTTTGGGTTTCACTGGCAGCCGTTCGGATACGTCTCTGTTTATCTATCGCAGAGGCTCAGACTTGGCATTCCTGCTACTTTATGTCGACGACATCATTCTCACCGCCTCTTCTGATGCTCTCCGGACATCGATAATCTCGCAGTTGAGTGCGGAATTCGTCATGTCTGATCTGGGTCAGTTGTCTAACTTCTTGGGAGTTGCTGTTCAGGGGCATGCATCTGGTCTGTTTCTCTCACAAAGTAAGTATGTTGCAGAGATTGTTTCTCGGGCTAAGATGGTCAACAGTAATCCCGTCGCAACCCCAGTCGATACATCCAACAAGCTCAGTGCTCATTCTAGTCCTTTGGTTGACAATCCCACACTGTACAGGAGCCTCGCCGGTGCTCTTTAGTATCTCACTTTCACCAGGCCTGATATCAGTTACGCCGTTCAGCAGATCTGCTTGTTCATGCATGCCCCTAGGGAACCTCTCTTTCAGGCTTTGAAGCGGATCATTCGGTACATCAGCGGCACCCTCGAGCTCGGCACCACCATCACTCCTTCCTCTAAGCTTGATCTTGTGGCTTACACTGATGCGGATTGGGGTGGTTGTCCAGACACACGTCGCTCCACGTCTGGTTACTGTGTCTTCCTCAATGACACTCTTGTATCTTGGTCAGCCAAGCGTCAGTCCGTTGTGTCTCGCTCCAGCGCTGAAGCCGAATACAGGGGTGTTGCCAACGTTGTCTCTGAGTGCTCTTGGCTCCGCAATCTCCTGCTTGAGCTACGATGCCCCTTGCAGAAGGCCACTCTAGTCTACACTGACAACGTCTCCGCCGTCTACCTGGCTAGCAACCCAGTCCAGCATCAACGCACGAAGCACATTGAGCTTGATCTCCACTTCGTCAGGGACAAGGTTGCCATTGGACATGTCCGCGTTCTACATGTCCCGTCCTCTTATCAGTACGCTGATATATTCACCAAGGGTTTACCTAGACAGTTGTTCATTGATTTTCGTTCCAGTCTCACTGTACGGACCCCTCCCGTTTCGACTGCGGGGGTTTGATAGATTACATAGGTCTTAATATTGTATAGTGGGCTAAAACCCCATTAAGGCTCAATACCTTTGTAACATATATATATGTTATATCAATGAATGGAAACCCTCAAGGAGGACTTTACATCAATTCTACAATTCTACAGCCCGAAAGACGGCGATGTATAGCCTGTTCACGGCCGAATCCCTCGATGGCTTCGCCATGTCGATCAACTTCCTCTGTCACAAATAAAAAATTAAAAATAGTTAACAAACAAATTAAAGAGATATAATTCGACATAAATCGATCAAAGAAATGAAATTGGCTGGGGAAGCTGATTAATTAAGATGCCTGGATGACAGAATTTTCGGCGTAGCTGGTTTCTCCATCGCCGCCATTCATGTGAATGACTTCCACCAATGCCATATAGAGAGATTTGAAGAAGAAAGGAGAAAGAAATGTAACAATTTATATATATGATATATGATGATGGAGGTTGATGGAAGAGATCGAGGAACGATACAGAGAGGGGAGTGATCTCATTCATAATTAATTGATCGATATATATTACATCCGGTGGGTCTGCAAATGTGGTACCAAATCTTATCTTCATAAACAAGTAGTACAGTACTCGTATTTTTCAATTTTAATTTACACCTTGCGATCCCAGTACGTTGTTGCGAAAATAATTAACACGCCTTTTTACGATTGGCTTGGCCGGGAAAGTTGAATTGGGTGTGCGTTTTGATTCATGTTATGTTATGCTAAATTGTACTGTATTGTATTTGATATTGGGGATATTTTCAATGCTGCTAATGACCGTATAGGTTTACGGTGGCCTTAATCCGATTTTTCTCAGATCCATTGTATATATATGTGATGGATGCGTTGACCGTATAGAATCCCACCGCATGTATATGCGGTGGGCTCGGTAGAACGAGGTCCGTTATGCCAGAAAACCACCACATGAGTATCCGGTGGGATCCACCGCATGGGTAAGTCATTAAGGTTGTGCGAAATTATCCAACCCACCGCATATTCATGCAATGGGTATTTTAAATTTCAAAAACACCCACTGTATATGTATACGGTGGGTTTTGGACCGTTATAGCGACAGTTCAAATCCACCGTATACATATGCGGTGGGTTCTGGGGTCCATAAATAGGCGTGCGGGCCCCATTTCCCGCACGCTTTTCAACTCTTCTCCTATTCCAATTCTATCCCCCGCCTTTCGATCTTATTTTCCGTCGTTACTCTCCCCCCTCTTCCAATTCCACTTAGTTCGAACCTCCTCACAAATTTTCCCTTGGGTGTTCCTCTTTCCCCTTGTCTTTGCGAGTGTATTTTGTTACAGATGTGAATAAGACCAAAGTGTCCCACATCGGAAAGTTGAACATATCAAGTCCTAGTATATGAGTCGGTTGGCTACTCCTTCTATTGCCAATTGGTTTTAGAATGGAACCTCACTCAGCTTGTGTGCTAGGCTAATAGCGCATGTGCGCCCGTGCACACCACCCCCCAGTCATCGGTCCAAGTCAGACTTTGATATTTTTTTCTATTACCACTGTATACCGGAGATATGGTGAGAGATAGTGGTCGTGAGGGAGATGAGGCTGGTGGTGCCGGTCGTGGTCATTTACAGGTAAAAAGTAAAATATATATATATATATATATATATATATATATATATATATATATATATATATATATATATATATATATATATATATATATATATATATTAAATTCCAATCAAATTATTTGTAATCGGAATGAGAAAGCGTTAATGTATTATTGTTATATGTATTGTAGTCGGTTCCGGCTATTCAGAGACATAGTAGTGGTCGTATGGCGACACTTGGAAGGAGGAGGTCATTTGACTCGCCACAACCACAGGTATGTTGAAATCTCTTAAATAGAGTTTTCTGTTTTTTAGTAAACGTCAGTATTAGGATGACATCAGTAATTAGTTGTGGCTAAATCGTTCAGAATTTGAGAATTAATACGATATAGGAGTGTGTGTGTGTGACAATTGAAGAGTAACATCTATAATGGATAGAATTTAGAATATAATTTTTTATGGTTCACAAACCACATTATCGAGGAGGTTAGCGGATAGGGTGGTTCTGCAATTCGCCAGGAGGGCTACCGATAGGGAGAGACAGGCGTTGCGTGAGTCCCGTGCAGACATTGAGTCTATTCATTTACATTTGCAGGCGGTAGAGGATCCTATGTATAGGGATAGTGAGCCGATAGGTGTAGATATTGGGGTTGAGTCATCTAGTCAGTCAGTTGTCGACCCCAGCATTGGAGATGGCGACCCCAGTGACGGATGTGGCCAGATGTCGCAGTCGTCTATAGAGATATTTCAGAGTTTGGCGGAGATAGAGAGGGAGATGATGACGGACCGCACCGATGACGCAGTGGTGCAGACAGCGGACGAGTCTGCCCGAGAGCAGGCTGAGCGAATGGTGGAGGAGTTCACGACAGGCACAACCATGAGCTTCCCGGTTCGTTGGACGGTCACTCGTACGTCGGTCGGATGGCCACAAAGGAGAAGGACGATACGTTGGCCCTGACCGTGGCTTCGTATGAGCGCAGGTATGGGATCCCTTTGTGTGAGTTCATTGGATTCACTTGCACAAAGAAGAACTTCGTCATTGGGTTCTGCTTCATGTCGCACGAGAACATGGATACGAATCGTTGGACGTTGGAGCAGCTCATTTACCTCATGCGAGGTAAACTTCCAAACGTTGTTGTCACGGATCGAGAGTTGGGGCTGATTGCGGCGCTGCGAGACATTCTTCCTAGTGTCAGACATATGTTTTGCATAGTTCATGTCCTCCGAAGATGCGAAGAAGCTGATTTCCAGAAGGAGGAGTATGCATGCAGAGTGGGGCCATGTCGAGGGGTTGATGCCGTATTTGGAGGCGATGTGGTTGCGAGATTACTCGGAGAATATAGTTCGTGCATGGACATATACAATCCAGCAGTTTGGTACGACCACGACGAACAGGTGCACCTCTTTTTTGCTTAGGAATTTAATGGCACGCATATTTTATTTACAATATATAGCGATATTCACATGCGAGTCCCACTTCTCTGGTAGGGCGGAGTCCGCTAATTTGATGTTAAAGAAGAGCTTAAACTCTGCAGTCGGTGATTTTACCCACGTGATCACCACAATCGATCTGATGATGGCAGACCAAATCAATGAGGTGAAGAATACAATGAGGCGAGCTAACACACCTGGCCGACAGAATCGCACGGCCTATGGATATTCGATCGGATTCGGCATATTGTGTCGAATGAATGTTTCAACTTATTGTTCAACATATACACGAAGATGGAAGCCGATCCGCCGTCGCAACAATGCAGAGATAGATACCGGAGGGACGTCTACGGTCTCCCCTGCACACATGAGATGCAAGCTTGTCAAGACACGAAGATACCGGCCATCAGACCGTCCCAGATTCACATTTTTTGGAAGCAATTAGATTGGAATTGTCCATATGTTGACAACGTCTAGGATAACACTTCCCTCACAAGAGTTGATATCGACATGCCGCGCATGATCACGTTGTTCCATAGTGGAGCTATGGACGAGGATACTCGTTGGAGGATCACCTCGGCATTCAACGATGGGGATCGTCCCTCGATCTCATACATCGTTGACTCCACCTGACCCCGAGAACCGTAGACCGACCCGGAGACCGAGGACTCGGCACCCCTGTCAGACAAACCCTCTAGCTTGGGAACGTGAGCGTACTCGGGCCCAACATCGAGCTGATAGGGAGGGGAGCAGGGGATCGACATGAGGTCGAGGTCGGGGTCAATCTTCATCAAACGAAGCAGATGTCGCGGAAAGGCAATGAAAAAGGCACTGGGTCCAACGCAATTGCCGTCGATGACCCTCCTAGTGGCCGAGGAAGAGGACGAGGTCGGGGACGGGGTCGTAGGAGGGAACGTGGCCGAGGTCGATCAGTGTCGGAGCCTATAGGTGACATTCCACCGACAGCACCTACGACACTTCCGCCTCAGAATCTCCCTCATGTAGCTTTAGTCGGAAATAGCAACCACTTCGTTCTGGTACGTTTCGAATTTCATAGTCATTCATTTCTTAAAGTTTCGTTTCTCTCTTCTAATGTCAACAGTCACTTGTTACTCGCAGATTTGATTGTTGCTTGGTTCACCTCTGCCGCCATTCTACACTACTTGGACACAACATCACAATCCCACAATCAACGGTTGGGACGAGCAGTTTGCGGCGAGGATTGCACGATACAGAGCCTACCGCCGTCGAGATGGTGGTCGTCCACTGCGCTATTAGTACTTTTTATTTTCTCGTGTCATTTTTCGCACTACATATATATGTTGACTTCTTCGGGCACTAGATATGTGTCTGTGTCATTTCCCGATCTGCGTTCTATGACATGTGACATTTTTCTACCCACATTGTTTTATGATGCTTCACATTTCCCACGTTAGTTCGGTTTGTTTTTTTTCCTATACAATATTCGTTTAATTTGACATGGAGCAGCCATATTCGGAATCGATTCGGGGACCGTCGGGTACTACCGCGATACGTAGTAAGCGTTGCTTATTACATTCTATACTCTTTCTTCGAACCGAAACATATCATTTACAATTTATTAAATGTATGTGTGTTTTTTATGATAATAACATTTATCTAAAACATAAATTTTTTACATTCCAATTTATAATAAGCTTTGTTTCCTCACAAATGGCTGGGAAATAACAAACTCCCCACTCACCGCATATGTTGGCGGTGAGTGACGTGTTTGGTCAAGTCCGGTCCGGCCACCCCCAGTAGAAAAATGGGTCATTCAAGATCCACCGCAAACTTCTGCGGTGGTGTTGAAACTGAACGGGCTGGCCCATCGCTAAGTATGGTTGTGAGTCTGTATACGCCCCGACCCACCGTAAAGTATTGTGGTGGCTCACCGCAAACCTATGCGGTGGGATCGTTGACTGTCATTAAAACCACCGCAAATCTATGCGGTGATTAGCGGTGGAAATAGTAAAAATTAGCGGTGAAAATATTATCACCCATTGATATTTGACATTGACATTATACTCCCTTTATTTTATACGCAGTATACTCTTTTATTATTTATATATCTTTTTTTAATAATAATAATAAAAATTATATAAAATATTACAGTAACATTTTAATTTTATCATCCTAAGAAAACATAGATTTGTGTAAAAGAAAGGAGTGTAACGGCTCGGGTTATACAACCCGGGTTACATTTCGAAGGAGTGGGTATCTTCGTTCAGATCTTACAATCCAAGTACAGGTCGAATATTTCAAAACAAAGGGTTTAGAGTGCAAAGAGGGATAGAGCAAGGTCCGTTGGAGACCCAGTGTTAACACACATGTACCTGTCCTATATTCTAAGTCGCGGAAAACATTTAGCTTCAAACCAGGGAACAATATAAATTTGACACAAGGTGACACAGTGGAGCCGGGCAAAAACCAAAATATTAAAAGTTTAAATACCAAAATACCAGAGTCCACGGTTAGTCTCTCTATATGCGCCCATAGCAAACCTCATCACGTCAGCATGGATCAATAAATTACCCAAAAGCATGCATTTATACCTAAAAATTAGAACGAGGAAAGGAGTCAACTCATCTCATACGTACTCATCGCCAGTGGCGGATCCAAGGGTGGGCGACACCGGGCCGTCCCCCCACCCCCGATCCGAGAAAAAAAATACAAGAATATATAGGCTATGTAAAAAATTGAAGGGTAAAATACAAATATCTTTGGTGGCTTAGTGGTTAAGCCCATCCCTTTTTAAATAGAATTCAATCAACCATGGTTCAAATCTCACCAAGCACATATTTTCATTTATTTTTCCTCAATCCATTTTTCATTCTTTTAAAATTCTTATAATTTATTTGGTATTTTACAATTAAATAATAATAATTTTTTTTACAAATCTAAGATATTCTCTTTATATAATTTTTTTTAAATAAAATTATTTCTAAAAAACATAATATAAAAATTATCTATAAAAATTTGTGCCCACCCCGAACAAATTTCTAGATACGCCCCTGCTCATCGCATTATCTCATCATACTTCATCATATACTATCTCAACATCTCATCTCCATATCTCATCATATAATGACATATATCAACATCTTACACAACATACACATACTTCTCATCATCATATAATATTTCATGCTTCCATACTTAAGAACATTAACAAACGTATCATGCTTTCATAACTAGTAACACATATCAAATAGTTATGCTTCACAATTATTATCATACCATAACATCTTCATAGCATGTTTCACATAACTTGCACACATTCAATTCATCAAGCCATTCAACAAGTTAGCCCAATTAAGGATCCCCCAATTTAGGTCAAATTCATTTCCAAAAACAGCCTTTCAAATAATCAACCAATTTTCGGCTCATGAAGTCATTTTGATCAGGTTTGCCTCGTACATGAAGACATTTTGCCTTGTACACATCAAAGGCAATATTCATACTCGAGCAAACATCTCATGAAGTCAGCATTATCAAGAAGTTCGAAGAACTTATCAAAATGAGAAAGTTGCAAGAAGGATGTTGAATTCAGGGGGAGAATGTACGCACTACACTCTTTTTTCTTTTGATTAGGTTTTGTCCCACTGGGTTTTCCTGACAAGGTTTTTAACGAGACAGTATCACCAAAGCGTATCAAACGACATCTGTCTCTTTTTCCCTTCGTCCTAGTTTTTGTCCCATTGGGTTTTCTAGGCGAGGTTTTTAACGAGACAGATTGTAATGTTAGAGGTGTACATCCAAGGGGGAGTGTTATAAAGTCATTAAGAGGTGGACGTTTCACCTCCTCTAACCTCCCAAATTTGGCTATATAAAGGCTTGTATACCTCACTTGAGAAATACACATGAATGAGAAGTCTCCTCTCTACTCCCTTGTTCTTCCATGCCTATATTCTAACACATATTAACAATTTTAGTGTTTCTTCAATATAGATATATTTTAAAAATCTTCTTATTAAGTATACACCCAAAAAAAATCAAAATTTTTTTTAACTCCCCTTGCTCAAATTCCTGCCCCTTTGATATGTAACATCAAACAGGAATAACTAACCAATCATACAAACTGAAGGAATAAAGGTTCACTATGCCAGATTGCACCTCAGGCGACGGACCCTTAATCTTCCGTCGCCCGAGTTCACTTCCGGCGACGGACTTCTAAAGATTCGTCGCCTGAATCTGCCAAGACCAAAACCCATCTCAGATTAGATTTAGGCGACGAATGAGTTTCAAAGTTCGTCGCTTGAACATATTTTAGGTGACGAACTTATTTCAGGAGACGAACATTCATATAAATACGGTCGCCTGAATATAGGCCCCAAATGTGGTTGTCAGAAACAACTCATTTGGGCGACGAAGATATAAATTCCGTCGCATGAATGATATTTCAGGCGACGAACATATAAATGTCATCGCTTGAATGATGTTTCAGGTGACGAACATAGATTTCCGTCGCTTGAATGATTTTTCAGGCGCCAAGATTTTCCGCCTAAATTTTTGTGAATATTTGAAATACATTCAGGCGACCAATATTTATTTCTAAGTTCGTCACTTGAGAACTTATAATCTTATTATATTTATAATATTTTAATACAACCATATTCATTAGGTAATATTCATAATATTTTTATAAAACAATACTAAACTATTTAACTAGAGTAATATTTATAATGTTTTTATACGAGTTCATGTATTTGTTAATATTGGAATCTGCTTCTATCGAGTGAAATTAAACAATCAGCCAAATATGACTACGTACGTACAAAGCGCATATATATATATATATATATATAGTAAATTATATGATACACGTGTACTTAATTTTCACAAACTATAATAATTAGCATATACTCCGTTCCAAAATAAAAGTCGTTTGACTTTTCTACACGCATTTTAAGGAGTTAAAAACTATATAAAATATTATTTTTTTAATGAATTTGTTTTTATAAGTTTATACTTATGAATACCGACTATGAAATTATTAAAAAAAATTGATTAAAAAATAATATTTTATAGTGTTTTTACCTTATAAAAAAGCACGCAGAAAAAGATAAACGACACTTATTTTGGAACGGAGGGAAGAATACAAATAAAAACACGTACAGTACAGTACTTGGTCGATCTAATTGAAACACAGACAACCAGGTATTTAATTAACTCGAAATATAAAACAGGAATAAGCGAACAATACAATATACAAACACGTACAAATGCACCCGATCGATCGATCGATCAATATATAATTCATCGATCAGTCTTGGTCTGCATAAGCGGTAACGTCGCAGCCCATAAGCCTGATGGTTTTCAGCTTCCTGATTCGAACTTTGAACTTGATAGGCTGATGGGGTTCATAGCAGAAAGTAAGCAAGTCGTTTGCAAGTAAACCGGTGTGGAGGACAAAGGGGAGCCATGAGGATCTAACAAGCACCGGCTTCGAATGAAGGCCGTGCCTGCGAACAGAGCAAGTGAATGTCCAAATCCTGTTGGAGGAATCCATGGCCTGGAAACACACTTGATTTGTGCCATTAAAGGGAGGGAGGAAGCCAAGGCTCCTAGTTGGCCATGAAAGCTGGCTCCCCACATCGGTGGGGGTCACAACTTTTGAGAACACTTCCATAGTGTATGTGCTAGTTTGGGTTTTGGGGTGGGGCGGGGAAGGGATGCCCATTGTGGTATTTAGATCCGGATATTGCTGTTATTTATGCCGGGCGTGTGGTATTTAGATCCGGCATAAATAACTATGTGTAAAAAAACACACAATTATTTATGTCGGGCGTGTCATATTAATATCCGGCATAAATAAAACACCCCATTTTTTATTACATTTACCTATACCCCGGAGATACCTTTTCGAATATCCGGCATAAATAGCCCAAATATCCGGCATAAAATCTAGTTTTTGTACTAGTGACTATAGATCTCATAGCAAGGGGAAATCAACCAACAGGGCAAGAAATTTGCACAATCGATCCAAATCAACAACCTAAATCGAGTACAAATTAGCACAATCAACAATTTCAAATTAAGATTCAAACAGTAAACTGTAAAGTAGAGAAAAACATATATGAACCCTAGTTGAGGGAATGCGAAATTGAAAAATCGAAGAAAGAGAAAAGATGATAAGAAAGGGAGAGGAGGAGAAAGAATCAATAACCTGGAAATTGCACAGAGGAAGAGTTGAATCGCAACCAGGGAGAGGCGGGGAGAGACGATCTTCAAGGAAGAGGAGGAGAGAGACGATCTTCTGAAGCGTTAGAGTTTTGCCTGCTTTGGCCTTTGGGACTATATATTCACATTAAATTAAAGAAGGTTAATTTAATTAATATAGGGGCAATTTGGGTATTATTAAAAAATTATGAACATTTATTTAATTGTCAAATGAATGTGAACATTTTCTTAATTAACCATCATAAATGGATATTTCACCAAATTATTCCAAAAGAGATTGGACGGCCCTGCTTTTCACAAAACTATAATTAGCATAATAATACAAATAAAAACACACAGTACACTTGGTCGATCTAATTGAAACACATAGACAACCAGTGAACCAGGTATTAAATTCGAAATATAAAACAGGGAAAAGCGAGCATATATATTATACTACCTCCGTTCAGAAAAACTTGACACTTTACTATTCATGCACGCTTTTTTAGGGGATAAAAACTATATAAAATATCTAGTTTTTTTAATAATTTTTTTAACAACTTCGTAGTTATTATTGATAAGTACAAACTTGTTTAAAAAAATTTTTTAAAAAATGAATATTATTGATAAGTACAAACTTGTTTAAAAAAAAAATGAATAGTTTTTATCGTTCTAAAAAAGCGTGCATGAATAGTAAACGACAAGTTTTACCGAACGGAGTATAGAATACAAACACGTAGACATGCATGCGGCCAGCCCTAGGGGTAATCGAAAGAGGCGGTCGCCTAGGGCCCCCTACCGAATAGGGCCCCGTGAAAAAAATATGTTATACGGAGTATATATTATATTTACACCTAATAAAATATTTATGAAAATTTATACGTAAAAAAAATCATTTGTGATGTGACTTTAGATATTTCGAGTCAACGATAAAGAGGGTAAGGTCTCCCTCTTTCAATTTTTGTTATAAATGTAAAAACGGGTAGTTTTTAAATAACAATTTATGCTACTTTAATAAATTTATTTAAATGATTATAGTATTTTATTTGAAAAAATTTGTAAAGTAATAATATGTTTTAAAGTGTTTAACTATATTGTTTTACATTTCTGGAAAAAAATATAATATGAAAAAATATTTTTTTTTACTTTTATTTCTCACTAAAAAATTCATATTTTTTAAAAGGACTTGTAAGGAAATATATATATATATATATATATATATATATATATATATATATATATATATATATATATATATATATATATATATAAGGTAAACAAGTATATTGGTAAATCTATAAATTATAGTATTTTGTTGTGTTATGCCGAGAGATTGTATACTGCCGAAAGTCCGTAAATTCTTCTTTTAGTGATAAAAATAAAATTTGAAATTTATAATAGTTAAATAAATAAAAAAATTGCATTGTTTGATTATTTTTCTAAAAAATATATGAATATATTTATTGATCAAAAGATTTTTTTTTTACACCGCCTCGAGCCCCAAAAATCTCAGGACCGGCCCTTGATGCGCGCACCTGATCGATCGATCAATATATAATTCGAATTCATCGATCAGTCTTGGTCTGCATACGCGGTAACGTCGCAGCCCATAAGCCTGATGGTTTTCAGCTTCCTGATTCGAACTTTGAACTTGATAGGCTGATGGGGTTCATAGCAGAAAGTAAGCAAGTCGTTTGCAAGTAAATCGGTGTGGAGGACAAAGGGGAGCCATGAGGATCTAACAAGCACCGGCTTCGGATGAAGGCCGTGCCTGCGAACAGAGCAAGTGAATGTCCAAATCCTGTTGGAGGAATCCATGGCCTGGAAACACACTTGATTTGTGCCATTAAAGGGAGGGAGGAAGCCAAGGCTGCTAATTGGCCATGAAAGCTGGCTCCCCACATCGGTTGGGGTAATTAACTACTTTTGAGAACACTTCCATAGTGGAAGGAGCAGCTAGCAGTTGTACGTGAATTCTGTGCTAGTTTGGGTGTTGGGGGAGGGGAGGGGAGGGGAGGGGGTGCCATTGTCGAAATAGTTATTTATACTCTGTAAATGTAGTACTTTTACATTTAAAAAATAATATTTAAAGGGTTAAATTTTGTTTAGAGTTTCCTTGTGGAGGTGTTCTTCGCCGTCCTTGCAGAGGACCTTGATTTTCAAACGCCTTTCTAGGAATGGCCCATTGGCCCCCATCATCCTTCTTTCTCTCTCCCACTCACCAGCCGCAAATTTGTGTTGGTGTTTCACTTAGTTTACCACGGACTATGGACACCATTTCGACCAACTAAAAAAAAAACACACAGTATGGATTATTTTAACCTTTATTTCAACAATAATTTTATTTAGAACTTGGAAGAGAAAATCTCATTCAACTTTCCATGTCAAGTTTGAGTGATATCCATCCCTTTTTTCTTTTTAAGTGAAATTTTTTATGTGTAATAAGAACGTTTTCTTGTATTACCCCTTTCACTGCATATGCTCCTCGTAATGGTTTCATATTTTGTAGAATGATTTTTAATCTATCACCTATAATATCGGCAATTATTTTGTAGATAGTATAGCACAAGTGATTATGCGTATTTAGATAAGTATTATATGTTAGTTTTAGGTGTATTTAATTGTATATATTGCATGTTTAGGTGTTAGTTTACTTAGTTGCTCATATGGCTGGTGGTCGAGTTCGGAATCTGCGTACATTATTTTTGTATTTATTTGCATATTGTAGATCCGAGGTGGTGAAAAGGGGCGATACTTGCCGCACCGGCCCACGGGCAACATGGGCATTGCAAGGTGAATTTCTGGAAATGCAACGCTCAACGGTTTACCTGCTATGTGCCCGCGACAACATCCAAACCCTATCCAAATTAGGACTTCTTTTTAGAGTTTTTGGACGGACCTTATGCCTGAATAAACATATATTTAGCATAGTTTTATTTATCTTAATTAGAAGCTTTGAAGATTGAAGATTTGTGATTCGGTAAGTCATGAGCAACTAAAATCCTTTGGTTTTGCCCATGAATCGAGAATTGGTTGGTTCATTCATGAGTTTTAATTTCTAGCTATTTCCTATTGTTTGCTTCAACTCTTTGTCCTTGATCTGATTGCTTTGTTGATTCTATTTTGATACGCAACCTTGCTATAATCGCATGATGCTAGGGATATGAAGGATTATCTATCGTAGCAAACATATTCTTGTTACTTTGCTTTACTTTACATTTTTACATTGCTTTGTTACTTTGTTTCGCAAACACATTTAAGAGGTCGTACGTGCTCTATGTGGGATCGGCCCCTTGCTTGTTCTATAATACCTATTTTTAGTTTTTTTTTTTAAAGTTCAAGATGGATTTTTTTTCAACAAAAAAGAGAAAACATCATCATGAAAAGAAAAAATTGAATAAGTTGGTGTGGTTATTTGAGAAGTATGCTTCTACTGTTTTACGGCGGAGGACATGTATTGGAATGGCTTGTGAAATATTTTGGTATTGGTGTTTTTCTAGTTGTCTAGCAACTTTTTTTCCCATATTTTTTGCATCGTATGACCTAAATATTTCTCATACGCAATTAGTTAGATATAATAAGTTGTATTTAGCTTAGTTAATTTGATGAATATATTGCATAATTTAGTTTGCATTTTACATCTATAATCTTTATGTTTGTGGAGTCAATATCTACACATTTTTATAGATTATTTTTGGTCAATGTGGATTTGAGTATGAGACTTGGGTTGATAAAAACATTGGTTGAAAAAGTCAAGTTTATCAAAGGAGATTAATGAAGATATAAAAAGGTCTTTGAGAGCATAAATGAATAATAAGTCAACAGAAGTTTTTGAATTGCTTGACAAGTTGTACTTATAACACACGTTCTGAAAGCCTCGGTTATGTAGTTGACTATTATAAGTATGTGTTGGAAAGCTCTCTTTGTGAGCTACAACTTTCATGTTGACGTAAAGACTAGATTTGGCCAAGCTTTTCCCCGTGAATAGCAACTACGACTGCGACAAACTTGGTCGCGACCGCGATTTTCATTATTGAAAACCAATTTTCGTCAGCATAATGTTGCGGCCGCAGTACCCTTTTAGCGATCACAGAAATTTCATGTTTTGTTTAAAAGAAGTGTAGTTATGTTTTAATTCTATCCTTTAGGAGACAGTTCAGATAAGTATTTAGAGATGTTTTAGGGTTTATTTCAGGGGATCTAAGACTTTTGAGTTTAATTAATTGAGAAAACCTTAGAGGGGACCTTCAATGTCATGAATCGCTAAAATCTTTCATTTCGTCTAGGAATTGAAGCTTTAGTTTGCGTCAAGTTGTGAGGTTTATATTCTTATACTATTCATGTTAATTTGTAATGATTCTTTTGCGCTTATTATTGAATATTGTTGATTTCTTCTAGCTAGCCCGCACAACTAGCTGAGATTATTGCTAGAATTTTGTAGATTTCTCGTAGCGAACCTCAGTCCATAGTATTAAGCATGCCTCTTTAGGACTCGTATGAACAAATTGGTGTATATAGAATCAATTATATATGAATATTGACTCGTAGTTTGGTGTTGCATGTACCTTGTTTAATCTCTAATCATAATTCCTTCCTCTAGGTGAAATCCTACCCTACCATGTTAGAGTTGCTAAGGAATAATGGTTACTAGGACTCGCAGGACTAGTAATTTACATAAGATTTAAACAATGACAACAATAGGATGAAAAGAAAACTTGAAAGAAGAATTAATGATCAACTTGACCAAACTATAATAGATATTTGTAGATAAAACCAATTATCTTAATTGTTAATTCTCATTAACTTGTTTATATTTATTTTGTTTTCTTTTTTTCTCAATCTCCAAAATCCTCTTTTTCTACCAATGAGTAAATATATGTTACGGAGTACTTAAGAATACTTGATTCTATGTGGATTGACCTCCTGCTTGCTATATATACTAATTTGTGGTTTAAGTTTTACTTTTGATAGGAATAACGACCATTCCCTCCTACTAGTGATATTCCAATATATACTAATTTGTGGTTTAAGTTTTACTTTTGATAGGAATAACGACAATTCCCTCCTACTAGTGATATTCCAGTCCAGTTGAGTCCAATTTTTTTTTCTCAAGCATCAACGAATCCAAGGTCGATAGTGGCTACGAATAACAAAATCAAAACTCTTCAAACTAACCATACTTAGATTGTAGTTCATCTTCCTCTTGAGAAAAGAGCAATAGGCTGCAAATGGATTTACAAAAAAAAAAAAATGAAAGTTGATATGGATCCATAAAAAGGCTCAAAACAAGGTTGATATCAAAGAGTTACACAAAGGAACATGGTGTTGATTTTGATGAGACCTCCATAGTGGTTACAATAACTATAGTAAGAACTATAATATCAATAGCTTTGAATAAAGATTGGGACATTTTTCTGCTGGATGTTAATAATGTTTTTCTCCATGAAGACTTGCATGAGGAAGAGTATATAATAGTCCTACAAGGGGTGTCAAACCCTTTTAACCAGGTTAGTTTACTTAAGAAGTCTCTATATTTTTTAAAATATGCATCTAGCTAATGGTTTAGTAATCTCCATTCTACACTTCTTTCTTTCAATTTTGTTCAATCAAAATAGGATTCTTCTATTTTTCTTTCTCATCAAAATGAACATTTAATCATAGCGGTTGTCAATGTAGATGATATTATTGATACTGGTTCAAATGTAACTAACATTCAAGAGATTAGGGATCATCTTCATAATTGTTTAGCATTTATACCGAATCAAAAGAGGGTATTTCATCGATTTATAAAGAGCATTTATACCGAATCAGTTTGTGTGTTTTGATAGTTTGATTCTGGTTCTAACAATTAATCTTTTATGCTTTGTGTTTTTGTCTTTTGTCTTCGATCGTTTGATAGGTCGTGAAGATTATCTACATTTGACAACACGTAGATGATCAAGTCCAAATATAAGATGTTCACATTTCTTCTCCATGAATCTCCTGCGTTGCCTAACTACCAATAGTAAGAAGAGAAGGCTTACATTCTCCATTCATCATCGCTCCTTTGCCAATGTCTTTTTTTATCTCTCTCCTTTCGATGTTATCATGCATGTTTGTTGATATAACATTGTCTTGTATTCTTTCATGTGCATAATGATTTGTCGATTATCCATCTTTATAACTGCTCGATCTATGTCTGATGCTTCGAATTGCAAAAGTGTTAGGTACGTACAGGGAAATTGCACTCCATTGATTGCCTCTTCACCCCTCTATTATTTTGTTTTGTTTTGTTTTATTGTCCCAACCCAAATAGCCTCCTAAGTTCTACCCTCTTTTCTCATAACCCAATATCCCGTGGGTAGTACCATTATTAAGCTTTACAAACAAGAAATGTATTTTAAGCTAATTAATTAAGGATGCGTTGTTAATTTGGCAAACATGTGTCGTTGGCAAGGTTAGGGTAAACAAGGTGACTAGGTAATTAATCGGTACGGCGATTTATAGTACGCAGATATGATCAATAATACAAGAGCGAATAAAGAATGTACCTTGTTTCGAGTGGCGGATGCAAAACTACAAGGGCTAACAAACATTATCTAATCTTTTTCGGAAATTTCGCGAGGTGTCTTTGAGGTATTGCAATTTTCGCGAGTTATACAACTTTTTTGCATATTTTACGTGGTGCCCCTAAGGTTTTAAATTTTTTCGTCTCGTACCCTTCCTTGTTAAATTTAACGGATTCCGTTAAAAAAAAGAGAGAGAAAGAAGGAACAGAGAGAAATAGAAAGAAAGAAGCGGCTTTGGGAACCCTCTCCGCCTTTCTCTCTCCCCGAGCCAACCCAAGACCATCTCCATCCCTTCCTCTTTGTGGTCACCGCTCTCCTATGCCGTCCTCCCCTTCCATCGCTCGCCCTCAACCATCACCACACCGTCAGACAGCCGGCGTCCACCTCTTCCCACCATTGCCATTAGGGTTGAAAACTATAGGACTCGGAGATAAGGATTGGGGCGACGGCGGCCGCAGCAGCAAGGGTTGGGAAGAATTGGGGCCGATTGAAGGAGCTGCACGACTAATATCAGAGGAAGTGGTCCTATTTTTCCGGACCTTCAATTTCTTGTGCCTGGGTTTGTAGTCTGTTCTTTCTGCTCTGATGACTCTACATTCGGTCAATTTTGCTTTCAGATAATCCCCAATTTTTAATTTTTTTTTGAAATTTTGTTTGGGGACAATCCAATTTTGAAAACTTCCAACTTGATGGGTCTGGAGTAAGATTGAATTGATATGTTGGCATTTGGTTCTTGCTGTTTTTTATTTTTGAACAATCAATGAGGCTTCTGCAGGTTATCTGTCTGAACTCTAAACCATAACATGTTGATTCAATGATTCCAGCCATTGTCGTTTCGCTTCGGTTTTATCTATTGTCTGGGTAATATACTTAGTTGGAGTCTTGAACGCCGCTGATGGGTGAAGATGGTTGCCGGCGATGGTTTCATTGGATTCCAATCTACACCCAATATTTGGTCTAAATCATATACTGGTTGGTCCTGTTCATTGCTTTCAATCCATAGGCGTGAATCGTGATTGAGATCATTCTTTCTTTCTCTTTCTCTCTGTTCCTTCTTTCTTTTTCTTTTTCTTTTTTTTTAATGGAAAACTAACGGAATCCGTTAAATTTAACAAGGAAGGGCACAAGGCGAAAAAATTCAAAACCTCAAGGGTACACGCGAAATATGCAAAAGAGTTATATACCTCGCGAAAATTGCAATACCCCAGGGGTACCTTGTAAAATTTCTGAATTTTTTTTCTGTATAATTGTACATGTATATATGAAAAATAATTTTTGTTTAAATATATTAGAAGGAAACATTAATTTTTTTATTTACATTATAATTTTTAGTATAAGAATTAAGAAAAGACAAATATATCAAAAAAATATTATTTTTGTTTAAATATATGAGATAAAACCTTAAATTTGTTATTTAATTAACCATTTTTATAGAAGAAAACTAAAAAAATAAAAATTGTAAAAAAAATTAGGCTAAAAGGTTTAATCTCACAAACTCAAGGTAAATATATATGATAATAATCTTCTTTACCAACTAAGCTAAACTGTCTTTGTAAATTGGGAAAAGTAAATAAAATACCCTCACATTTGCGAGTATGGTAAAAATATATCATCAACATTCAAATGAAATAAAAGTATCCTGACGTTTGAGTGTAGTGGTAATATATTACAACATATTTTCTCACGGGTTAAAAATGTTGAGAGATAGCCTACGTGGATTTTTTTGACAAAGGTTTTCTTGAACGGTTTCCTTAGGAAAAATAATAAAGAGTTGGACTGGGTTCATATCCAACGCCTTTTCCTCCCTCCTATCTTCTTCTGTGGTCGCCTCTTGAACTGTCTTCCAGATCATCCAGGCAGCTCATTATTCATCTTCAATGACAGTTTTCCTCTTTTGTGGTCGCCTATCTTGAGTTGTCTCTCTCACATCTTTTTCCCCTTTGATTCGTTCACGGACTTGCCTGAGTAAGTTTAATTTTGAGCCAATGGCCAGTTGAAGGGCCGCAATGAAGTTCATATGTGTTTCCTTGTTGATTTTAGAGAAAAAAGAAGCAAACGCAAAGGCGATGTAGCAAACCTTGATATGGGTTTAGGGACTATTTTGTGCGGCTGCAGCTTTGTCTTCAGCTGGTAAAGCATCCACAAACTAACATGACCAAGCTCATCACGATGCAATGTAGCAAGTCGGTGCAGTGCTAGGAGTTTACTAGAAATGAAAGCAAGTAAACAAAGGCATCATCAACATAACTAAGCAAATTTATACATGATCGTGAACTTGTAAAATAGAACCAAATAATAGTAGAGGCCAAAACCCCTATATGGACATAGTTGATTAAGCGTTTGTGTTCATCATCTTTGAAGATTAGATTCCCTATAACCTCACTTAGCTACCTTCTCATCCCAAATCAGCAAAGTACAATCCATGCCCTCTTTTAGCCACTTGGACTAATCTCTAACATCTCCTTCATTGAGACAATATTCCTCATATGATGTTTGCAAACCAGAAATCATTCAATGACCATGCCAATCTTCAAATCCACATGTTATAAGAGGGTTTTACATTACAAAACAAATTATCAAATCCATGAATATCTAAGTCTCCCCAAGTGTATCACACTTTTGTTTGATATTGGCATTAAGAGATATGTACAAAGTATGTGCAAAATTATTATAAAGAGCACTAGTTCATAGAGAGACAGTGTAGCATTTATAGAAGACATACTTGACTTTGATGAAGAGCCCTGGTAAGGCTCTAGAAGTTCATGGTTCACCGCAAAGCCGAGATGGCTTGAATAAGGCTCGATAGTGAGCTGTTGGCGACAAACCCCAAACATAGTAGCACTGATAAAGAAGATAGGGAGGTTGAGATGCTTGAATCCGACTTTGAAATCAACAAGTGCGAGAAGGAGATGAATGACTCACCGATCTGAAATAGAAATCGAATCAGCGACGATGGAGCCCTATTGAAGCTCAGATGAGAGAGAGACGTTGACATCTGAGAGGGACGAGGAGGACGTCGCCGGTTCCTGCGAGCCCAGCCGCAAGAGAGGAGGAGAAAGAGGCCCGTCTTGCTTGACATCGGGTTCGTGGCTGGTCGTCGCGCTCAATGGTTCAACAGGTCCGACAAGCCAAGGAGAGGCTAGCGGCGGCGAGGAAGCTCCAGGCGCCGATGGTGGAGGTTCGGGCTGGGATCCGGGCAGGGACGATTCGGACTCGCCTGAATCCAACCTCGGGCACTTGGATCTGGAAGGCAGGGGCATGGGAGTTGCCTGAATCCTCCTCTAGTAGATCTGGAAGAAGCTACAGGAAAGAGAGAGAGAGAAGTGGCGGAAGAGAGAGGGAAGGGGTCTAGGGTTCCAATGTGTTAAAAAGGGATACATTAGCGATGGCAACATCTACCCGTCTCAAGAGTTAGCAAGGGCTACGCCTATTTTCCTACGGGGGTGGCAAAAACCCCACATTTGTGACGGGATATCCTCCCCGTTGCTAACATCTGGTAGCAAAAGCAATTTTTTTTTGTAGTGTTGTTGTTGTTGTCGATTTAGTTTTGTTGCTGGTTTAGTGTTAGAATATAGTCATGTTGTGTTAATTTGAGACAATTTTGACCGGATTATTTGCTTGTTTGAATCAATTTCGTTTTTCGGGTTGAATTTTGTTGTCGGTTTATTTTTTTTCCTATGAAAACCGTACAAGAAAACTCAATTTTAGTGCTAATTTATAAAAAGGCTTCCACGTAGGCTGCCTTGTCAAAACAAACCACGTAGGTTGCCTTGTCAGCATTTTTGACCCGTGGTAATATATTACATATCACTACCCTCAAAGGTCGGGATCTTTTTATTACATTTAAAAGTTGAGGATATATTTTTAACATACCTCCAAAGGTGGGGGCATTTTAATTAGTTTTCCCTTATAAATTTTATTCTTTTAAATTCTTGTATCTGTCCAATTAGTAAAAATTATTTAAAATAAAAAGGAATTAAAAATAATTCTACATTTTTCGTTTAGATTAGGGGCTTCAGTCGCTCCGAGTTCTCTGAACCCACCAATTCTTGCATCCAGGGGCGGAGTCAGAAAAAAATGGAGATGGATGCTCGACTTTAAATTTTTTTTTGTCGGATTTTTTTAATATATATGAGATGCAATTGTTTTTGTAAAGAATATAGTAGAAAACACATTAAATATTTAATTTAAATTGCTATTTTAAGTTTGAAAAGATAAAACTAATTAGCCAAGCAGTACACTTTTTTTTATTCATTTAATCTTTTCAACTTTTTTTTGCCGTTATATTATAAAAAAAATACAAATATATATGTGTGTTATTTTTTTTTTACATTTTCCGCCAAACCAGAGGGGCTCGAACCACCTCATGCCACTCCCTTCGCCCCTGCTTGTATCCGATCCTTAGAAGTTCATGAATTGTGCCCACAGTTTTCGGGTTTTGAATCCTTTCAAAACAACAAAATAAAGAAAAGTAACTCAAATATGTATTGAATGCCCTTGATGGTTAGGTGATGAATATTAATTAGTTATTTTATACCTCCATAGAAAACGTGTGGAATCAGCTCATAGAGGAGTACCGTTATTGGAGGAGGCGGCTAGGCTTGGCTATGGCGAAATCCGATATCGGTCTTCTTCTTCCCAAAAGTCGAGCCCCTTATCCAATGTACAATTGACTCTGGAGAGTGAGAAGGTAAAATAGCTCAAGAATAAGGATTAACGCTGGTTGGATCACGTGATCAGGGTTTACCACTAAAAGGTGGGTTTTCCGTCAGCAAAAAAAAATATTTCTAATATATATATGCATTTATAATAGTCCTTCCGTAAATTAAAACTTGTTATTTTAAAAATCTGCAAACTTTTTAAGTAAACAAACAATAATACACTTAAACCCCTAATTATCACTCTACTTTTTAATTTATTGAAAATTACAACTAACACCATCTAATCATTACAAGAACAATTTTGTAAAGTGGATGACAAAATACATAAAATGACATGTTTTTCTTAACAATATATAATTACATCCTAAAACGACATGTTTAATAAACGGAGGGAGTGCATGGATTAGGGTCGACTTTATAAAAATAAACATTTTTTAGGTCAAACTTTGATAAGATAATGCTTTCATATCTGAGGTTAATGACGATTACACAAGAAAATAAATATTCGTTTCGGCTATATACACCGCAAATCCACACGTCCTTAAGGACGTGCAAGTGTGTTTGCAGCCACCCGAGCTTGGACGTGCAAGCCCGTCTACTAAAGACGAAGCGGACGTGTTTCGTCTTTCCCACTTTCAGATCTACCAGAGAAAGAGAAAGAGAGAGCGGCGACCGAGAGAGCGAGAGCTTGCCGGAGAGAGAGCCACCGAGAGAGAGAGAGAGAGAGAGAGAGAGAGAGAGAGAGAGAGAGAGAGAGAGAGAGAGAGAAACGCAGTGAGAGAGATGGAGACGGAAAGAGAGATAGAGGCGGCAGTGGCGGCGATGGAAGCGGTATGTTATTGAGGTGTCTTCGGTCCCGACCCTACCGGTATGTTATTTGAATTATTTATTTTTTTTGATTTATTTTTATAGTTGCATGAAAAAACAAATATATTTGAATTTGTTGCATGATGTTTGAATTTAGGGTTTACACTCTCAATATGCAAACTTGCAAACTACTGAAGTTCTCATAGGAATGCAAAATTGCAAACTTTGGAATAGTGTTAATTCTGAATGATAAATTGCAAACTATGGAATAGTGTTTATATGGAATCTGATCCTTTTAAGAGTTCAATGCTGCATTTTCTTTATGCTCCAATTCATGGCCCTTGAGAGTGTTCCTTCATTCTTACATGTGCCCTTGAGAGTGTTCCTTTATTCTTACATTTGGACTTTCTAAGTTCTAACCAAGTGCCTTAGATTTATTTTGAAACATGATCTTTTGAGTTTTCAGTGCGGTGAGTTAAATTTTTAGTATTCATCGTATTTGTATCATGGATTCGATAATTTTGAGTTTCTTTTTTCAATTGTTAAGAGGGCATTTGGTCTAATGTTATTATGATTCTCGCTTTGGGTGCGAGAGGTCCTCTTTAATGTGCCAATGAAATAGCTTCATCTTTTTTTTTCCTTGCTGGCTGTGACTGTACAGATATCAAAACAGAAAGAAATGTTCTTTCTGTTGAATGGGTGTGACTATGATAAATGCTCATCTGTCTCCTATTCTTTCTTTTGAGGGATGCCATGGAAATGTTCTTTCTATTGACAAATTGCTTTTTGCCGGATGTGACTAACAGATTGCTAATCTTTCCTTCTTTATTTTCAGGGCATATTTTTGAACCAAATTATGGAAGAAACAAGTCATGGTGATGGAGATTTGATGGAGCAAGTTGAGAGTGTACACTTGTTTTGACATGGACTGGTATTGTGCCCCCTCCCCCTATAGTCACACATCTGAATATTAAGTTCCTTACTAATAAGACTTTGGGTGAACTATTCTTAAATTTGAAATATGGATAGATTGCTGATTTTGATGAGATGAAAGTAGAATATGTAATAGACATGTGAAAGTATATGTAGATTATCTATTGTAATGACACATAGGTTTTGTTTTATAAGTTGATGGATATGTATTTGGAAATTTAAGACGATTTATGTATTTGAAAATTTGCTGTTCATTGGTTGTTGAGAGCATTGAGCACAGGCGGTGGAAAGAAGAAAATTGGCTTATTTTTTTAAAAAAGAGACCTTTTAGCCCGAATCTATTTCGAGATCCGGGTTAAAAGGTCTGATTTTTTTAAATGAAAGGGATAAAATAGCTATATACTAAAAGACTTACGGTGACAAACCCAATTTTCATCACAAAACATACCGGGCAACAAAATATAAACTTTGTCGCTAAAGGTATATTAGGGCGACGATTTTTTTTCCGTCGCCATAACTTTGGGCGACGCAGCTGAGGCGACAAACAGGGGACGAAATTATTTTCTTCACAAATCACTTTGTGCGACGAAATCAGTACTTTGGGCGACAATTTTTTTTGTCACAAAAAGCCGTTTTTGTTGTAGTTACAAACTTTTGAACCCCGTTTAATTTATACCTAGGGTCGAAATAGCAAGCTACGAGGAAATCTCTGGTATAACTTTGTAATATGCCAACCATTTCAGCCGCTTCTCTGAAACAACCAAGGATATGGAAGGCAATTTATTCCGTAGCCCAGGTTGTTTGTCAAGTTGTACTTGTGACCGCAATGACGACAAACCGCTTCGAACTTCCCGGAGCCTTGCTCGACCTTCTCGAAATGGCCACTGAACAACGTCGTACGAAGATTATCGGCGGATCCAGATTGGTCGGACATGATAACGAGCTTACGAAAATGAAATGAAAGTTGACGTGGAATGGATGGGATGGCCACTGAACAACTTTCCTGATGAAATTGGTATTCCTAAGTATCTGAAGGGGAATAAGCCCTGTGAGAAGCTTGTTATGGATGCAAGGAATTCCTTGTCTTCGTTTTTTACCCCAGCCAGGAAATATGAGGATTTTGCAGGGCTGACTTCTAATCCTGAGATCTCAGAAAAGTGGTCAAGAGTATCAAGTAGAACATACATAGACTCCCTATCACCTCTAGAAAGTAAGATTAAATCATCAGCGTAAGAAAGGTGTGTGATTTGTAGTCTTTCACATTTTGGATGAAATTTAAACCCTGGTAGCCTTGTCTTGCATCTTAGAACTCTTGATAGGTAGTCAACCGACAATACGAAGATGAGGGGGGAGATAGGGTCTCCCTGCCTCAAGCCTCTTTTTCCATAAAAGTATCCCTGTAGAGAGCCATTAATACTAATAGAGAAAGTAGTGGAACACACACACACTCAAGGATCCAGTGAACAAATTGATGAGGGAAATTCAGATTTATAAGCATTTGTCTAATGAATTTCCATGAAATTGTGTCATATGCCTTTTTTAAATCTAGGTTCAAAATACATCTGGGGCTAATTCTCTTCCTTGTGTACTTCCTAATCAGTTCCTGTAAGAGCAGTATATTTTCATTCATGATTCTGCCCTCAATGAATCCTATTTGAGAGGGAGAGATGATAGATTTCAAAACTGGAGATAGCCTAGCAGCAATGATATTTGTGATGATTTTATATGATATGTTACAACATGAGATAGGTCTAAAATCTCCAACACTCTTAGCATTTGCAGTTTTGGCAATTAAAGCAATAGAAGTATGGTTAGTTTATTTAACCAATTTGCCTGAATTAAAGAACTCCTGGACTGCCTTTATAAGTTGAACTCCAATAATAGCCCAAGTATCTTTGAAGAATTTTGATGTATAACCATCCGTGCCAGGTGACTACAAGTCACCTATACTCCAGAGTGCCATTTTCATTTCTTCATCGGTAACAGGTTTTACTAGATCTCCATGTCTGTCTGAACTCAGTAAAGCTCCACCATTTCTGATATATCTTACATCTACATTTCCAGTTTCTTTTTCTGTACCCATTAAGCCTGTATAAAAACTCACAAATTCCTCAGCCACCTCATTTAGCGATAAGGTTTCTAGCCCATCTTCCCTGATCAAGGAACATACATGATTTCTCTTCATGTTTTTTTTTTCATTAGCCCATGGAAATAGGAACTGCATTTATCCCCTTCAAATGTGTATTTGGCCTTTGCAAGCTGTGAGTAGAACTTAAACTCTGCTTCTTTGAGCCTGTTAGCCTTTTTCTTTGCAGCCTCCACGGTAACTGCATTAATGCTAGTCAATGCCGTATGGAATATTCGATTCCGCCTAAATAATAGACGTCGTCTTTAGGATGATTTCGTATGATAAAAATGATCGACTTACATGGTAAAAGACCAGAACGCCCTTGTGCTATAATGACGGGATTTTCCATATCTCAATTGCCCCTCAGGTTTCTTTTTCATGTCTCAATGATGAAGGAAGCCAAAAAAAATACATGGCGAAGTTTGTCGAGTGAGAGATGATTTTTCCGTAGACGTTAGTCGCTTGACCCGTAGTTGGCAATTGGCCATAAGTGGCTATCGTTGGCCGTAATTGCCTATTGGTCGTAAGCGGCAATTTTCGGTGGTCGTAAGTGGAGATTTCGTTCGTCTTAAGTGGCGATTCTGAGTGGCCGTAAGTGGTGATTTCGTTGGCCTTATGATGCGGATCAAGATGGTCTTCTGTGGGTCAAACAATGATCGTGATCCAGGCGAGCTCTCAAGAACGATTCGAAGGCCATTGATAGCAAAGAGTGTCTTCCTCAAGAGGAAGAAGAAGGCGCCACCATGGATTGAAGAAAAGATATTTTATTTATTTAATTATTATTATTATTATTATTTATATTCTTTCCATATTTAGTAACTCCTATGTTAGTTGGGGCTATTTATGGAATATCTTATTTTTAGTAATACTTAGTTAGGTGAATAAAAGGGAAAAAGAAAGTTTATCTCTTCTAGATATTTACCTTTGCCACTAAGTAGGAATATTTATCTAGGAATTATTTATTAGTATTATTAGGATTTAATATTTATTTATCTAAGCCAAAACTCTATCTTTTGTAAAGATAGAATTGTCATGCTTTGTTATTTAAACACTTTTCTACATTCAATAAAATTAGATTGGAATTATAATTGAGGAACCCTTTTAAAGATTAAAAGGTTCCCTCGATTCCCAATCCAAAAGCCTTTGCAATCAATTTATGTTCTTGCTCATCCGATACTAAACAAAGATCTAAACACAATCCCAAACCACGGGACATAGGAGAAACCCATCCTGAGAAAACCGTCGCTGGATCAGAGAAGCTGTCGCTGAGTCTGCCCAGAACCGTCGCCACTGTCCGGGCCGCCCCGCGGCTTCCTTGGCCGCCCCGCGGCCATCCCAGCGCCGTCGCTGCCACTGCACCAGTTCTGTCACTATTTTACTTTTTCCCTTAGTTTTTGTTTGTTTGTTTTCGATTCTTTCGCAATAGTTCGAACCCTTTTATTGTAACTACTTGTAAACATCAAGAATATCAAGAATATTGCAAGATCGGGCAATCAATAGTTTGGGGTTCTTGATCCTGAACCCACAGACGAAGGATCGGGGATTCCAAACGTATCAAGTGGTATCAGAGCCGTAGGTTTCGCAAGTTCTTGTCTTTTCTTGATGTTATTCACAATTTGATTTGATGGCTTGGGAAATTTGGGGAGATTTGGATAATGATCCCGATCCATTGGATGGATTTTTTGCTCTGGAACGTGCTAAACAACAACCACGCCAACAAGAGTTACGTCGGAGAGCTTGGCTACAACAACAAACCCTAGAGCGTCAACGCGAAGTCAAAAGACGCCAACTTTGGCATCAACGTCAAGAGGAAGAACAACGTCAATTGGAGATCGAAGATAAGAGGTGTCGACAACGCTATCAGATTCGGCTTCTCCAACAAAGAGAGGCTGAGGAGGCACGACGACAAGAGGAGGAGGAACGTCGCCGAGAGGAGGACTTGGAGGAATTGGCGAAGGCCATCTCAGATAGAATTTATCAAGATCTTGCTTCAGCCCTCACCCCTACTACAGCGGCTATAGTTGCCTCAACCGACGACGAGGTAATTGAGCCTAAGGAGCATTCTGTTGATTTCGTTGCCCAGAAAACAGCACAGCGCGTCGAACTTGTTTCGCAAATTCCCGTTGACTCCGACCTCAGAATTGAGTCAACTCAGTCTTGTTGCGAAGCTGACTCGACGAGCTTTCCAACGGTGGGTCACACGCTGAAAGATTCCTCGGGGAATGCATCCGAATCTGATCTGCAAGCTGGATGTAATTTTATGCAAGATGATGTGGTTGCTTCTGACGACAACGATGAGGACGTTGGGAACACTTCTCTTGAGTTAGATAGTGTACCTCTCGAGAATGTTCTTAACGTTGAGAATTCTGAAGTTCATATGGTTATTGAGCCTATTGATATTGTTCCTCTTGATTGCTCAATGTTCCCTATGACAGGTGTTTTTTTGAGGTTCCTTTGCCTCAAATTCTACTGGCGCCATCTCAAGTTGATTGTCAAGGAAGTTACTTTTTGGTGGTTTCTCCTTCCCCTTTGATCATCAACGACTCGATTCGAGGACGAATCGAAGCTAAGAAGGGGAGAATGATGCAGATCAAGATGGCCTTCTGTGGGTCAAACAATGATCTTGATCCAGGCGAGCTCTCAAGAACGATTCGAAGACCATTGATAGCAAAGAGTGTCTTCCTCAAGAGGAAGAAGAAGGCGCCACCATGGATTGAAGAAAAGATATTTTATTTATTTAATTATTATTATTATTATTAGTTTTTATATTCTTTCCATATTTAGTAACTCCTATGTTAGTTGGGGCTATTTATGGAATGTCTTATTTTTAGTAATACTTTGTTAGGTGAATAAAAGGGAAAAAGAAAATTTATCTCTTCTAGATATTTTCCTTGGCCACTAAGTAGGAATATTTATCTAGGAATTATTTATTAGTATTATTAGGATTTAATATTTATTTATCTAAGCCAAAACTCTATCTTTTGCAAAGATAGAATTGACATGCTTTGTTATTTAAACACTTTTCTACATTCAATAAAATTAGATTGGAATTATAATTGAGGAACCCTTTTAAGGATTAAAAGGTTCCCTCTATTCCCAATCCAAAAGCCTTTGCAATCAATTTATGTTCTTGCTCATCCGATACTAAAGAAAGATCTAAACACAATCCCAAACCACGGGACATAGGAGAAACCCATCCTGAGAAAACCGCGGCTTCCTTGGCCGCCCCGCGGCCATCCCAGCGCCGTCGCTGCCGCTGCACCAGTTCTGTCACTATTTTACTTTTTCCCTTAGTTTTTGTTTGTTTGTTTTCGATTCTTTCGCAATAGTTCGAACCCTTTTATTGTAACTACTTGTAAACATCAAGAATATCAAGAATATTGCAAGATCGGGCAATCAATAGTTTGGGGTTCTTGATCCTGAACCCATAGGCGAAGGATCGGGGATTCCAAACGTATCACCTTAAGTGGCGATTCTGAGTGGCCATAAGTGGCGATTCGGAGTGGCCGTAAGTGACTATTTCATTGGCCTTAAGTGGCAATTTTGAGTGGCCATAAGTGGCAATTTCGTTGGCCTTAAGTGGCGATTCGAAGTGACCGTATGTGGCAACTTCGTTGGCCTTAAGTGGTGATTCTTAGTGGCCGTAAGTAGCGATTTCGTTGGTCTTAAGTGGCGATTATGAGTGGCCGTAAGTGGAAATTTCGTTGGCCTTAAGTGGCAGTTCTTCTGTTTTCCGGATAATTGTTGCTACTTTGAAGAGATAGTTCCATGACATCTATATAGTTGCAAGACCTGATAAAAAAAAACATTGTATTTCTGTATAATTTTAAGCAACTAAGTAGTTAGAAGAATGGTCTCGATCGTAATGTGTGGCGTCCCTAATATGTTATATGCCCCTGCACACGATTTATATATTTTTGTGGAGAAGTATAGTATTTAGCTCTTACATTCATCCTTTCCCTTGGTGGCATTCTTCACGACTTGATTTATTTTCGACTCTTTGATATCTTTCTTGACCTTGGAGTTGATGTATATAAACTCTACACTTGGAGATCGGTTGTCCCTTCATGTTCCATATGCGAGATGATATCATTGTCCCTCACATGCCTCTTATGTTTATATTATTCAATCTGATTAATGAGATAAGATATTATATCCTCCTATAAATGAAGGGTGAAAAAGTTTAGCTTTTGGGTTCTTATGCCGCATGTGAGGCGAATAGATGGACTCTTGATCATCCAACGCTTGTTAAACCATACATCTTCTAGGGTTGAAGCCCCGGTGTGTTCTGAAAATGGATGACCTTTTCTGAATGCAGTGATGCCCCGGTGTGTTTTGTAGCATCAAACCTTGCTCCGATATCGGTTGTGGGGCTTGAATTCATATTTTTATCTGAAGTACACTATTCAAGACTACAGAATAAGTATAGTGAACAAAAACAAAAGCACAAGGCACAACCCACTTTCCAAGAAACAAGTGTAAGCACATACTCAACTCAATTCAACCACATAATCGATCGAACCAACAAAGATGTATGTATTTGTATATATAGGTCAAACTAATTCATATATTCGCAAAGTTAGATGATGAAAATCATATATATGGACTGAAAGATACTGAGCAAATAGGTGTTAACGAATAGAAACATAAAAAAGTACTTAACCATATATGCATTGGCAAAGTATTGCTAAAACAAATATGCGAGTGTCATAAATTAAAAATCAGCGGCTAAATATCAATTTTAGGTGGTCAAATCTCATTCATCGACACTTAATAATTAATAAGTTACGGGTTCATGAATCTAATAAGTTGCAGGTTCAACCATTCTAAAGATTGAACCAAAAATACGCCATCAGTCTAACAATTTGGAGCACAGGATGAATAAACCCAATTTTTTTTGCCGAGGGTACTATTTTTTTTTTGAAGGACTACTTCATAATCACCTAATTGATTTCCAAGAATTGGACTATGACCTTCTATTGCTATGTACTGTTGGCGTAATCCACAATTTTTATCCTTGTTATTTCCCATCTTCATAGATCTAAAAGAAACTTGAATATAATTAATATTCTACACAAATTAACTTTGACCTCAAAGCAAACCACACAGTAGAAGACTATAGAAGATAGAGATAAAGAAAGAGGAAAGATGCAACCTGCACCCATCGTCTCAAACTCAAATCTGAGCATGTGCGGTCTGTTGCAACCCATTCGGCAAACAACCACCAGGAGTTCCTAGCCATCGGATGCCCGATCTGTCGTTGCCCTAGCTTGGACAAACGGGAGTCTCTCTTGCTTGATACCTAAGGTGCCTGAAATTTCGGAAAGTGGCGACGCTTGTGGAGTCTGATCGGAGGCGACGTTGGCGTGCACACACGAAATCCGACCTCGTGCTGGTTATGTTGGACGTGCCGGGGGAGGGATCCAAGGACGGATCGAGTGGAAGACGTACTCCCCTCATGTCCTAAGAAGGATCTGAGGATGGATCCGAAAACATCCTAAGAAGGATCTAGATCCGCCTCGCGGTAGGCATGGAGGAGGCAACAACGACACCTACCGTTCGGTTTTTTACGGCAATCTTCGGCTTCTCCGACGAGGGAGATGCGGCGGCGCCGATGACGAGACGAAGGCAGGAGTTGGAGAGGAGGGACGACCTTTCGGTGTCGGAATCGCCATCGAGGAGATCACCGGATTTGCTCCAATATTTCCCCCGCCCTCCCTCTCTTTCAAATTCAATTTTCAATCTCACTATAGATTGATTCGATCCAGGAGGCTGCACGGTGCAGCCTGCACCCCGATCTCTCTCTCTCTCTCTCTCTCTCTCTCTTTCTCTCTTGTTGTTTTTAGATCCGATCTTGTAGCTTTTTTATCGAATCCCCACGGACAGCGCCAAATTTGATGGGTAAAATCTGCACCATAATTCTTGAAGGAGATTGTGGGTTGATGAAGATCCGAATCCCATCGAAATCCTTCAATTCAAGAACAAACGAGGTCGGGGGGCTTGTCTTCCCATAAGACTCTCCGATGCTCATGTCAGTCCTTGTCTTTCCTCTATATGAATCTATCTCCTCGGTTGAGTATGAAATAAAAAAAACGGTTACGATATTTAATAAGAGAAACCGCTAGCATATTTAATTCGGTCAAGGCCCTTTAATGCATGAAACCGTTACCGTATTCAATAGGCGAAACGGTAACCGCATTAATGTTGGTCAATGCCGTATTGAATATTCGATGCCGCATAAATAATAGACGTCGTCTTTAGGATGATTTCGTATGATAAAAATGATCGACTTACATGGTAAAAGACCAGAACGCCCTTGTGCTATGACGACGGGATTTTCCCTATCTCACACCTCATCCCATATCAGCACCAATCAACAACGTTTAAAGGTAAGAGCATCCCAAGAGATGCTCCATTTTGGAGAATTTTACAATTTTGGAGAATGTTGAGCTTATTTTTTGCCCAACAGTTTCCTTAACCCATTCTGCAAAATAGGAATAGGAGGTGAAAAATATGGTGTCTTCCCTATTCTTGCAGAATCGCCATTTTTTTTAGCGTGAATCCTCCTTCAACAATCAGCGGCGGTGGGAGCCTAGGTTCAAATTATCATTTGAGTACTAGTGCTTGCTTCTTATTCTCAAAACAGTCGTTCCTTCCCTCTCGAGATCGAAGGGAGGAAGAAGAACCTCACCGCAGTTCGGAAGCGAGGCCGGAAGGGCGGGGACGGTGGAGGGCATCGAGCAGGGCCGGACCTGAGATTTATAATGCCTGAGGCGAATTATAAATATGGGGCCTCTACTATAGTTAAAAAAATATTGTTGATCGATAAAAAAAATGTCATCTAATACTAACGTACTAATGTACTATATTGTATAAGAAACTAAATTATCATAGTTTCAAAATCCAAACACACAAGTTACCCGACGCAGATTCAGAACTATAATTTTGGGTTGTGTGGATTTGCATATAATTTTTATTTTTTTCTCTACAGGTCACTACTCACTATATCTATTTAGTTAAAATGTATGAATCAATTTTTTTATCTATATTTAAATTATCAATAATAGAATTAATTATTTATGAAAGATAATAATTTTCCTTTAAATTTTTAGGGATTAACTAATTATATTTATTTTGTAAATAGAATAAAATGGGAATTTAAAAAGTTGGGGTGAGTGGGATTGTGGGAATCGAACCCATGCGGATACAGATGCACACAAAACTCCCCTGCAACTACCCATTGCCAATTGAGCCAAATGCAGAATGTGTTTATTATTATATATTTATTCTATATATTACATTTTAATAATGGCTTGGGCCCCCTACACATATTGGGCCTGAGGCGAGCGCCCGTTGGGCCTCGATCAAGTCCGGACCTGGCAGTGGGGGGGGAGGCGGCGATCAAGGCTGACCAAAGTTGAATTTCGCAATTTTAACGGAAGTATCCCTCTTGGCCTGAATATGTTATAGATATATCTTCTAGATTTGTGAAAGATGTTTGATGATTTGTTGACAGATCTTGTTAATTTAAAGCAATCTGAGCCCGATTTAGAGTTCTTGGAGAAATTTGAAGGTGACTTGAATCGTTTGAATCTGTCACGGGAACACGAGTTGAGTATTTTTCTGGCGAATCTGTATCCCAACTTCAGATGCATACAATTAACCCCACTTCATTAGGAGTCTTGCCCAACTCCATGAAACCTCGCTTCAATTAGGTCCTCAAAAGACTTCCCAAATTAAACATACTGCTTTCCCAAATTAGGTCCTCGCTTCAATTAGGTCTTGCCGAGTATTGATCAATTTAGATCTTCAATCACATTTGGATTTGCAGTTGACCTTGATCGGAAGAAGAAGAAAGAATTTGCCGTAGTAGCCATGGATGATAGGGGCGAGTTTTGAAGTGATTTTGGCTACTGTTTTAGCAACTAAATAAATTAATAGAAAATGTCAATTTGAAAATAATTAAAAGTTAATTCACAATTCTTCAAAATGAAGAATAGGTTGGAATTGATACAAATATTTTTTGGTGAGATTGATTTTCATTCCCCATCTTAAAGAAAATTTGAAGAATCTCTTCGACATGCTCTAATGACCGCAAATCGAAAAATAACTGGGCTGTAAGGGCAGCTAAGTCATGTGTTGTCTTTTAGTGTCCCTTCGAACACGGAACCAATACTAGCTAAGGCGTTTATAATGAAATATTCATTCTTGAAAGTCCTTATGTTATAATTTTATAATATTTTTTATTTTAAATTCCACGGGAATAATAATAATAACAATGTGATGTTGAAAACACGTACTGTTACATACGACGAACATGTCGGCTAGAGTGGGAGTGGAGGGATGCCTTTCCTCATGTGCTGCAAAGCTAAATGTCCTGCTTCAACTATCTTAATATATAAGATCCCAAAAAATTAGGTATGTTTTTACATCGTTTAGGGATGTAATTGAGCTCTTCGCTGGCAGGCCAATTAGAACAAAGGTTTAAGTTGCCACTGCCGTAAAGAGATCTTTTCTAGATAGGGAATGCAGTGCATAACACTTGACTAGAAGACAGAAATTAGAGAGTGCAGTGCATATTTCAACAACAACAAAAAAGAGCATATCACAACCAACCCTCTGCTTTAGGTTCCACAAAAATACAAGAAAATATGATACACACATCTGAAAAATATGCTGAACCCCAACCAACCCTCGCTTCCCTACAACAACAACCCAGTTAATCCCGCTAAAAAGCGGGGTCTGAGGGGTCAGGTCCGTCAGGATGTACGCACTCATACCCCGAACAGGTCGAGAGAGTGTTTCCGATAGACCCAGAACGATAGTGCAATCAGACCACATAGAATAGGGCACAGAGAAGGGGCATATACAACATGAAATAAGGAATGGAAGGCGCAAGGAAGAAGCATTAAAGTAGACAAAGGCACGAGGATACAACTCAAATCAAAACCATAACAAAAGACACTAGACATCAGCAGTTCGTATGCTCCTTCTCCAGTGGTCTCTGTCCGAAGTCATATCCTCCGATAGGTTCAGCAGAGAGAGATCATGCCTGATAACCTCCAACCAGCTCTTCTTAGGTCTACCTCTCCCCCCTACGGATTTCTCCCAAATTCAGGACTTCGCACCTGCGGACTGGAGCCGATGCAGGTCTCCTACTCACGTGTCCAAACCAATCCTCGCTTCCCTAGGTAACATAATTGTAAAATTACAGAAATCATCCCAATATTTTTAGTTAAACACTAGTGTAATACCCGTGCCTTGAAGGCACGGGAGCTTGATCCATTTTAATTTGAACATCATTTTATATATCTATATAATATTATATTGATATATATATATATATATATATATATATATATATATATATATATATATATATATATATATATATATATATATACGTGTTTACAGCAAAAATATGTATAAAATATTTTTTATAATTTATAAATTTGTTGGAAAGAGATACGATGCAAATTTTGAAAATGATTTAATAAGATAAAGAAGTAATAATACTCAAACACACCATCTAATATAATTTGAAATAAATATATAATTATTATCATTAGCATAGATCTAAAAAAGTAAAATATAAGCTCCCGTACAAATATTAAAAAAATCATAAGCACATGATTGTGTGATAAATTTTGAAGTTAAATATGTAGATGTACATAACTTATTGATTATTTTCATGAGAAAGATTGTTAGAAAGATAGAGAAATTAATAGTGAAAATAAAGGTAAGATGGTAAAAAAAGATCCTTAAAGGTAGAAAAGTGATCTAAGAAGCCTCATCCAAGATGTAAAATAAGCATTAGTAATGCTTGTGAGTCTTAAAATATTATTTATTTTTCGATGGTCATTTAAGATGTCTAAAATAATTAAATTATAAAATAACACTTATTTGGCTCTAATTGATTTTTATAATTAATTTTTGAAATCGAATATTTACAAATTGATTATTACATGTTCGTTGTATGTAGACATTGTGGGGAATATTGCAATCGGTTAAAAATGATAAATCAACAATTTCAATATCCAAGAATAAAATCAGCCAAGAATTGAGGAATGTTCAATGTACGTAGACGATTAAAATAGATCACAAATTGACATACAACATATCAAATTAAATAATATTTTAGTATAAAAATAGGAAACAAATATGTTTAAAATAGGAAACAGATATTTTAAAATTTCAGCAATAATATTGACCAATAAGAAAATATCATTTGAATAAAAAAATTCAAGTTTAATTGTGAGCGTGACACATTGGCAATAGGAAACAAATATTTACGACAATATAACCGAAAATAAAAAAAAGGGAATGGATTCAAATCATATTTAAAATAGGAAACAAATATTTTAAAGTTTTCATAATAATATTGACCAATAAGAAAATCTCATTTGAATAAAAAATTCAACTTTAATCATAGGCGTTACACGTCAGCAAAATGCTAGCAGAATTAGTAATATTAATAGATTCATTAAATTCATAATTATAGGAAATCACCCTTTGAATGGTCACTCTTCATTTATTGATGGTAAACTACCATTAAATACATTATATTTTAATATTATTTAAATTTGCAATTAAGGATCATTTTTCATTTTTTATATAAAAAAACTAATATATACGTATAATATTATAGCCTACAAATATTGTCACAATTTGTGTCTAAAAATATTGAGTATTTTTCCCTCATTTATTACCTTTGTACGGAATAATAAAAACCTCTAGCGTCTACCACCATACAAAATTCATGCCGACTTATAAATCCTCAATTTATGAAGTAAATTATTACTTTTTCGATTATCATAGGATTAGAAATCATAATTTTTTTAAAGTTAAAATAATAAAAAATTATTATTTATTTGGAGTTTTTTTTTTTTTTTTTTTTTTTTTTTTTTTTTTTTTTTGACGCAGAATAAAAATTAGGTTGGGTCGGCCGTAGCAGGACTCCTTCCTAGCGCATCCTTGCGGATGAGAGCACAGAGCTCTGGATCGTCGTCGTAGCAGGCGTCGGCAGGGGAAGCATGTGCACTGCGCGCGAGATAGTCAGCCACTGCATTCGATTCCCTGAAAATATGACGGATAGCTACATAAGAAAAAGACAAAGTATCTAACAGAATATCAGATTGTAGGAGCTCGATATTCCAGGGGCACTTCCAGTCCCCTAGCAGAGCTTTAATAACCAGAAGGTTATCGCCCTCGATCAGGAGGTTACGAATATTCAGCTGTTTAGCCCGAAGGATTCCCATTTTTAGACCGAGGTTCTCGGCAAAAACAACTGAGACATTGATGCACGAGTTTCGCCCCATGGCAACCACTCGGCCGCACCAGTCCCTAATGACGAAACCGTAAGAAGCCGAAATACCCGCTCTTACAGAACCGTCAAAGTTAAGCTTGTAGCAGTCCATCGATGGTTTATCCCAAAGGCCCGAACGACTTCGACCCTTACCCTTGGCTGCGGTTGACGTAAAGCGACAGCCGGGATGGATTACCTTAGGAGGCAAAGGCGTACCTGAAGATGACTCAGCGTCAAGCAGTTTCGATTGTTTCCAACATTGTGTAAAAGTAGTATGGAAAATTTCCATTTCAGTAATGGATACTTTCGTCGTGTGGTCAAAAGCCAGTTGGTTCCTAAAGAACCAGATAGTCCACCACGCACATGCTAGAGGGCCGAAATGTTCCTTGCCCACCACCCGCCGAACCAGGTTTAGGGGAAAGTTTGAGCCCGAGTTGACGGCTAGGTGGGAAAGGCTCGGACAGCGGATGCGAAGAGTCCTAAGTAGGCTGATAGTAACCGGGCATTGAAGAAACATGTGCTTGTCTGATTCGTTTGTAATATCACAAAAGTGACACCCAGATGGTACAGAAACGTGGGACTTTTGTAGGCGTTCCGAAGTAGGGAGGCCATCCCGGGATATTTTCCAAAGAAAATGACGAACCTTCGGCGGAACATCAAGGTTCCATATCCAACCACAATCATAGTCTTGTAACCCCTTGTTGGCTGACAGCATGTTGTTTGCTGAGCTAGTCGAGAACCACCCATTAGTGCTTGGCCCCCAATACACTCGATCCTTCATAGGATTATTAGGCAGTACGATACCAAGCAGAAGCTTGATGTCATCCTGTGAAATGATGTTTGTTAAGCTAGAGAAAAGCAATTCCCTGTTCCATTGCAAGTTTTGGTTGATGAAGTGGGAAACTTTTATGTTTGAAAGGTCATTTGGTATCGGTTGGAGTACCCTGCAAGCCAGCGGTTCATCGCCGGCCCATTTCTGGGACCAGAAGTCAATGGAATTCCCATCACCAACAGACCAATGAAGAGCGCTTTGGAAATGATGTCGGATAGACATAAGGCGTCTCCACTGCCAAGAAGTGTTGCCTTTCGTTTGATAGGTCAGGATGTCATGTTCTTTGAGATATTTTTGGGAGATTAGGCGAACCCAAATATTGTCCGGTTCGGACATAATTTTCCACAACAGCTTCATCTGTAATGCAATGTTCATTGTTTCCGCTTTGTGAATACCCAAACCTCCTTTCAAAGTGTCAGCACAGATTTTGTCCCAACTAATCAGCGGGGGGGCTTTAGAGCTTTTGTTCCAGAAGAATTGTCTGTAAACCTTGTCGAGTTCTTGGTGAATGTGAGACGGTAGTAAAAAAGCTTGCATTAGGAAAACCGGTTTAGCGCACAGATTAGATTTGATAAGAACCTTACGTCCTTCGGACGATAGACTAGACGCCTTCCATTTGGTGAGTTGTTGTTTAGATTTTAGTACTACATCGTTAAAGGTGTCTTTGTTAGTGCGTCCGTTTACGATTGGGCACCCGAGATATTTGTCGAAGTTGTTTGCTTGGGGGATACCCAGGACCGCTATCGTGGCAGTGATAGCTGCTGGTGATGTGTTTGAGGAGGCTTGGAAGCTAGATTTATGTAAATTGACCTTCTGCCCAGAAATAAGGCAGAAACGATCAATAATGGACAGAACTGAAGAGCAGGCTGACTGTGAAGCTTTACAGAAAATGAGGATATCATCAGCGAAAGCTAAAAAAGGAATCTTAATGCCCGGATTACCAAACACTACTCCCAGATCTTTGTTAACCGCACTTTCCTGTTCCAGAGTTCTGGCCAAAACCTCCGAAGCCAAAACGAACAGAAAGGGTGATAGGGGATCGCCCTGCCTTAGTCCCCTAGTGGGCTCAATGAGTGTCGTAGGCTCATCATTCACCAGAACAGAGTAAGACACCGTGGTTACGCACTCTCTGATCCAACTAATAAACTTGTCGTTAAAACCGAACTTGGAAAGAACATTGAAAAGGAAGGACCATTCAACACGGTCATAAGCCTTCTCCATGTCCAGCTTCAAGGCGAGTAAGCCTGCCTTACCCCGTTTCAGCTTGAAGGAGTGGAAAGCCTCATGGGCTATCAGAATGTTATCCTGGATGGACCTGCCTTTCGTAAAGGCGCCTTGTAAGGGATGTATCAATTTTTCAAAAATCTTGGTAAGTCTTGCTGTTATAACCTTAGCTATAATCTTGTAAATGGTGGAGCACAAACTAATGGGGCGGTAGTGGTTAACTGTTGCTGGGTCATCTCGTTTTGGTAGTAACGTTATGAATGTATGGTTAGATTGTCTTAAAAGCGTTCCGCTAGAGAAAAAAGCCTTAACAGCTTTCGTGACAGAGGGCCCTACTGTACTCCAGAACTTTTGGTAGAAACCTGCCGAGAACCCGTCAGGACCCGGTGCTTTGTCCGGGCTCATAGAGAAAACCGCAGTTTTAATTTCTGCGTTTGATACTGGAGCGGTCAGCATGTCGTTTTCTGCTTGTGTTACTTTCGAGGGGATAACCCTTAAGTCCCTGGTAGTGTCCAGATCGCTTCTTAAGGAGGAGCGGAATCTAGCATTGAAGTCCGTTTCAAATTCTTGTTGAATAATATGAAAATCATCAACGACAGCCCCACCCGAAAGGGTGAGTGACTTGATAATTTTCCTTCCCCTTTTGGCCGAGGCGATTTTGTGGAAATATCCAGAGTTGGAGTCATTAAGCCTGGCATGCTTAACTTTAGCCCTTTGGCTCCAGTATCTTCGATGGAAATCGAGCATTCTTTCTCTTTTATTGAGCAGTTGCTTTAGTAATTTTATGTCGTCGTTATTGTAGTTTGACAGAAGCGAAGACTGAAGTTGTAGTAGTTTCTGATCGGTTGTCTTGATTTGATTGTTTATATTGAGGAAGGTTTTCTTGTGCCAACCTTTTGAAAGACGCTTAAGAAGTTTCATTTTTTGGAACAGGCAGTACATGAAGGAGCCCGATGAGTCAAGACGCCATGCCTGAGACACCAGATTCTTATAATCCCGGCGGTTTGCCCATGCTAGCTCAAATTTGAAAGGTCTGTTTTTTGTTTTTGCAGTCCGACTGAAATCTGTCGAGATTGGCGCATGATCAGATCTGGTGAAGGGATGGATCTGAGTTGTAAGTGAGTCAAATATAGTGAGGACGTCTGTGTGAATGAGGAGACGATCCAGTCTCTCAAAGCAGTGGTCAATTCCGTGTTGTTTCCGTTTCCAGGTAAAACGGCCCCCGAAGGAAGGTACTTCGTGTAAAGAAAATCTGTTTTTTAAGTCGGTGAGGCGGGTAAATCTGCCATTTGGCGGACACGCCCCCCCCATCTTCTCCGATGGGGAGCAGATGTCATTGAAATCCCCCATTATACAGTAAGGTATGAGTAAGTTTTGAATATAAAGATCGATTGATTCCCAAAAGGGCCCTTTCCTAACCTCGTCTGGAGGAGCATAAATCACCAGTACGGCAACCTTTCTGTGAGATATAAAGTCCGAGTAGTTGAAGTGTATAAAACGGTTGTTAACCGATATCAGGTCAATAGATCCTTGGCTCGAGGGCAAACCTTTCCATAGCAAGCAGATGCCTCCGGAAAATCCGGCAGCCGGGTCGAAAGCAATGTTAGTGAATCCACATTTCCGCCAGAAATTTTCGGAGGGAACCTTATCTGTTTTGGTTTCCAAAAGAGCTAGAACGTTTATATGATTGTTCTTGCAGAAGATATCAATATTAGTCCAGAAGTTTCTACTGCGAATACCGCAGGAATTCCAAGTACATATATTCATGGGAAACTAATTTTTGTATCCGTTGGTTCATGTATCTGTTGGTTTAGTTTTAAACGATAGTGTTTAGCTTGTAACGGTGACAAACACCAACCGACACTAAGTCTGGCAGCTCTACCCGGGCAAGAGGATCCGACGCCAAACGGCGGAACCAAGATAACGGGGAACCTTGAAAAGCTAGATAATAATGGCAAAACCGTAGCTAAATCATTGGTAATGCAAATGTACGAAATCACCCATGAGAATGAACCAAGCTTGGTGTAGCAGGATATGGTATAAAGTGATTGATCGATCCAAACAAGAAGGCCCATTGAGAGCAATCTAGAGTGTAATTGTAACCTGTGATTGTTGTCAAATGGGTACAATGTTATTATACAATTGGTTATAAAACTTTGCTGGTAGCAAGTTGATTTTAAAACATAATATACAATAATGGAGTGTGACTCCAAATTGGTGCGCCCAGCTAGAGTAGTAATGCAGGACAGCCAACACCCAAGCTCTGAGAGGAAGCAGCAACATTCTTCATGACGCCTGGAGAGGCCAGAGAGCAGCCTAGTAAGGACCGCTAACAGCTGCAAAGCACACCCAAACGCAGCCCCGAGCATGGCTCCCAATAGCCGCCAGCCTACCCGACTTCGCCGAAACAGTCCAGCAAACCTGCAAGGACAGCAAACCAACAGCAAAGACGAGCACAAAGGGGAAGTGCCACAAAAGGGCTGGACAAGAGCAACCACAGTGCAAACAGGAACCAAGATATAATATAACGGGGTGCACTGCCAAAGCAGCTGCACCCAAGGCAAACCAACACAGCATACAAGCCAAAGGAAACAGAAATAAAAACCCAAAGCAAGGAACAAACAGCAGGCACCACGCCACCTGAAGACAGATAAGGGGCGCAACCTGGGAAAATACCAAAAGCCAAAAGACGGGGAGTCAAACCGACAGTGAAAACCGACCCAAAACCAACCGTCTCGGACATCAAAATTATGGTGTATAATCATAAAAAACTAGTTTTTGCGCTTCTTCGGTTGGGATGATGCAGAGTCATCCAAAGTGTTGTTGCCGGGCTGATTCCCGCCAGTGCCCCGATCGCCCGAGGAGCGGATACCCAACTTCTTGAATTTCCGAATTTGAGAGCTAGTCGGGCTCGAATTCTGAATGCCGTAGGAGAGATCAGAAGCAATGACCGGGTGAAAACCAGGAGGAACCACCGGAGCCGCCGGCAGATCAACCTCCATGGCCGGGTTCACAAACACCTGGGGGGTTGCAACAGGCGGGGAATCAGTCGGAGCACCAGCCACCTTGAGATTCTTGCACCAACCAAGAGATTCGTCATCAGAAGCGGGGAGCCCGTGGAGTCCTCCGTCAGCCATCGACGACATCATCTTAGCCGCGGAAGGTTCGGCATCATTCGGAGGGGTGGCAAACGAAGTCGACATAGACCGAGATTCGGGCACGAAATTAACGGAAACCGTCTTCATACCCGACATATAAGGCTTGTGGCTAGTCTTAGTGTTGGAAGTCTCAGCCGAGACTCCCTTCTTGGACACCTTTGTCCATCCCACCTCCTCAGGCTCAACCCGAGGAAGAGGTGAATCCCAGATCACCACCTCATTGAAAGGCTTGGCAGGGACAACCCGATCCGGACAGTCATCGTAGGCGTGATCCACAGCCCCACAAAACCCACAGCCAGTAGGGAAATCCTCATAATACATGCGTAGAGCGAGTGGTTTTCCATCCTCCCCAAGGACCGAGACACCACCACAAAGCTTATTAAACTCAACATTTGCACAGAATCTGGTGTAATCAAGTCTCACCCTTAGGTAAGAAAGCTTATCAAGCCGAATCAGAGAACCCGCATTGAATTCCTTAAGAATCACCGACAGCCCCTCGGCACACATGTATTCAATAGGCAGTTTAGGAATCCTTACCCAGATATCCAGGTGAGTGACATACGCCGTGAGAGGATCGAAAGTGGGATACCACTTCTGGAGAACAAGAATCTGTCCAAACAGATGGTAAGGGCGTTCCACCCACACCCTCTTGAGGTCAGCTGGAGCCGAAAACCGGGCATCGAACCACCCGTCCTCGCGTTCGACAAGCTCGAAGGGACCCACACAACGGCGCCATTCCGCCTTGATCTTAGCTTTGAGAGCAGGAAAGTCAGTATACCCACCAAAGAGAGTGCACAACAGAATGTGCTGGTTCTCAGCAATACTTTTTTTACGAATATCAGCCAAACGAGCAAAATAAGAAGAGCGATCAATGCTAACCGAATGGGGTTCTACTGAAGCCCCAATAATAGGAGCCTCACCACCCATCTTAGCCTTACCCTTAGCCTCCGCCGAGAGAGGAACAGCAGCAGGGGCCGGAGCCGCAGAGGCAACCGGCGCTGCCTGGGCTTGTGTGCCGGAGGCCGGCATGCCAGGAGAGCCATGAGTATCTTGCGTCTCAGATAACGCCTCAAGAAAAGATTTAGAAGCCATGATTGAGAGGAAAGAAGAAGTAATAGAAGCAATTGCACAATCGAGACAGGAATCAGATGTTTTGCAAGCGCTATTAGCGTTAATGGCCTGGTAAAGCCTTAAATAAACAAAAAGCTTGTAGGCATATAGGGTACTCAATTGGGGATTAAGGGTAGCAGAAAAACTTACAGAGATGTTTAATTGCCGATGGGAAGTGACCACAGAGCGGGCAAGAGAGAGGCATCGACTGACCGAAGACACAGAGCAAGAAGGAGGGCGCGACCCCAACAGCCACCCACGCCCCAGCGAGACGCGACAGCTGCCGTCCGGCCAGACCAGACCGATCCCATCCCACATTAAGGCTCTGGAAAAGGGCCTCCCAAACCACTTGAGTGACGGATCTCGCCAACAGTAGCACGAATCAGAGGTTGCCACCTCCCCGAAAGGCACCTTTCGCAGGCTGAGGGAGGCGGAGTATTTGGGGGGGCTGTGTATGGTGAGATGATTCGACAGAATTGGGACAAGTGGTGACGAGGCCAGGCCAGTGGGGGTTAGATCGGGATCAGTCGTCGGCGGTTGCAGTGGAGCGGATCGGCGGACGCCATGGCTGGTGGTGGGCGGCTGGAGGGCCTGAGGGAGAGAGGAAGTGCGGCGCGTCCAAGCGCGTTCTTTTTTTTCCATTCTAGGGTTTCATTATTTATTTGGAGTTTAAATATGGACAGTCAGTAATTAATCTTTGATAAAAAAAAATCAGAAACATCTGTAATTATGTTTTAGTTAGACAATTAATCGAATTTTTTTTAATGACATGTAAAGTGAGTTAGGCAAAAGCTATGTTACACGGAAATGGGAAACGAAACGGAAACAGAAACGGAGAAGCGGCAATCCAAAATTTATAGAAAACAGAAACGCCGGGAAAACGGCAACATAAATTATATGTCCATTTAAAAGTCAAAGAAGAACAATAAATATATTATCAAATCATACCCAACGAATGCAACACTAAGGCTACAAACTGTAGTATTCAATACCGTGATAAACATAAGCTTCTCAATCTTATCCACATATTTCCAAAGAGGACTCTCCTTGAATTGGTAAATAAAGAGCGGCCATTCCGGGGTTCGAACCGGGAACCTATGACTATTATCCACAAGTCCTTTCCGGTGAGCCATTCCGGAATGGTTCAAAGAGGACTCTCCTAAATCCCCTCAATCACATCGTCTTGGTCTCGGACATCAACTGTAGAGCCGGACTCGTGACTTTAATTTAATCAACGCTACGACTTCCGCTACTAGCATTTGAAGAAGACATCTTGTACCCAATTGACTAAGTGGGAGGTAGAGAGCAGTAGTGAGATTTACCGGGACAAGAGCGAGCCACTGAGCGAACACCTTCGAGTAGAGATCCGAAGAAGAGTGAGCGACTGAGTGAGGAGACAGAGGCGGCTAGGGTCGCTGGAAGGGAGGAACAGTGGCCTGAACAGATGAAGGACTAGAGGAAAGGGAATGAGCGACTGAGCGAGCGCCGTCGAGCAGGAGATCTGAAGAAGACTGAGCGACCGAGCGAGCAGAGGGAGGCGGCTTGGGTCGCCGGGAAGGGAGGAGACAGTCACCACTCGCCACTCGCCTGAACAGTCCATCGGGAGGCGGCTTGGGTCACCGGGAAGCGACTGAGCGTGAGCGAAAAAGGAGGAGGCGGTACAGAGTGCGGAGAGGAAGGAAATCGATTTAGGGTTTGTTTTTTCATATTAAAAAATTTGGGAAACGCCAGATAACAACCAAGAAATGTTTCTAAAACCATATAAACGTTGATCGTTTCTGACTTTTTGGGTCAACAAAACGTTGACCGTTTCTGACCTATCGAAAACGTTTCGATTGAGTTTTCGTAGAGTTTCGGGGTTTCTTTAAATCTAGAAATTTGAAACCGCTATGAAATGATGTTTCGGGTATAATATGGCAAAAGGGAGGATACGGGCAGCAGTAGCGAAAATAGGTCCCAAGTCCCAACCCAACTGCACAAGTACAAGACAAGACTAGTGGTAGACTGGTAGTGGGGTTTTTTATTTTTTGAATGTTTTGTGAAGTTAGTTTTTCAGTTTTTCTTTTTTTTTTGATGAATGACATGCAATATTTTTTATTATGAATGACGTGTAAAAGTGAGTTAGTAGTAGATGATATGTACCCTTCCACGAGCACCTCCCCAAACCCCACCTTAATTACCTTCTTAATCACACAAATTTCATTAGCAGAGCTATGGAAGTGTTCTCAAAAATCCTCACCCCCACTGATGTCGGAAGCCATCTTTCATGGCCAACTAGCCGCCTTCGCTTCCTCCCTCCCTTTGCTGGCGGCTCCAATCAAGTGTCTTTCCAGGCTATGGATTCCTCCAACACAGTCTGGATATTCACTTGCTCTGTTCGTAGGCACAGCCCTTATCCGAAGCCTGTGCTTACTAGATCCTCCTGGCTCCCCTTTGTCAGGGAGAACCATTTACTCGCAAATGACTTGCTTACTTTCTACTATGACCCGGATCACCCGATCAAGTTCAGAATTCGGGTCAGGAGGCTCAAACCCATCAGGCTCATGGGGTGTGACATTACCGGTTATGCAATTGAAGAGTGATCATCCATCAATCTTGACGTGTCTTTATTATTTGTATTTTCCTTTTGTTACTGTATATTCATCCGTCTTTTGTATTTTGTATGCTTCTTTGCTGAAAAGAGCTGGCAATTGTTCAAAACCATCATGTTCGGTTCATTATCGAGTCTGGTCATATTTAGGGTTAAGGCTGCAGGGTCATTATCATATTGTGCCATATATGTACTTTTACTGTACGTTCAGGTATCTCTCGTGTATTGGATCTAGTGGAGTCAGGTCAGTATGTCATATTTGTGTTGTAATATATATAGATGGCCGCGAAGATTCAAGTGATAAATCCATATTTAAGTTTGTCAAACTATAAGATTAAGTAAGTTACCATGGGACAAATCTATGATATCCTGTAACAACTCGAGAGTTGTACATGTGGGTGGGGGGTTTAGTGGGACAAATTATCTATGATATCCTATCTGCTCAACTATATGAAAATTCTGTCTTTTCACCTTGTTCTATGTTGATCAATAATCATTACTGATAAAAAGACAAATTCCATTTTGAGGTTACTGCTATGATTCATGAAGCAACAAAAAGGTTCACATTTTCTAACTTGATTCGATAATTTTGGGCCAACAGCAAGTTATAAATAATACCCGTTAAAGGCCAACAATACTGTGTAGGCCCAAAACCTCTAAGAGACACAAGCCTTAGTTGCTCTGTTCTGGGAGATGCAACATGCGAAGCAATGACCTCTTTGAGGTAGGTGCCAGCAATATATTTACGTGATGGCTATATACACTCCAAATCATGCACGGACGTGTATGATTAAAAGGAGTTAATTAATTTTTTTTAAATGTTAATTAGTCACAAGGCTTGCACGTCCTTAAGGACGTGCATTTTTAGACTTTGGATTTTTGGTGTATATAACCACACCCATTTACGTGATAGAAAACAATGATTTCAACACAAAAGTAAATGTGCGGAAAAAAACAACATAAGGTAATGTAAGGACACACGATATGTTAACGAGGTTCGACACGAACTTGGCTCATGTCCTCGCCTAGGGGTCTCCAACCCGTAGGATTCAAAAGCACTACTATTTCACTCCATATGGATCCTATATGTTAGATAGACTATATGTATAGGCCCAATTACCCATTTGTAATTAGGGTTAACTATCTTGTACTCCTATATATATTCTAATGATAGCGAATGCAACCTCAACGGGGATTATTCACTCTGACACGGTATCCGAGCCTTAGGGTTTCATCAAAATCAATCCTAATTTTTTTTTTCTCTAGACTTTCTGCCGCCTCACGCCGTCTTCCTCCTCTCTGTCTAGATCCCGCCGCCACCACCAGCTGCTCACCATCGCCGGTCACCACAACGCCGGTCATCCCCTTCCTCTCTCTCTCTCTCTCTCTCTCTCTCTCTCCCTCGCGCAGCAACCGGCCCTCGTCCTCAATAGCAGCAACAAGTACCAAAAAAGCATGTGATAAGTACTTGGTAAGAACCTATACATTATGACAAAACAAAGAACATATATATTAACTTGAATTGCACAAAAAGATATCATGTCAACACACAATTAGAAATAAAAAAGAACTTAGACATCTACTTGAATTGCACAAAAAGAGACTAAGTCAATACACAATTAGAAATAAAAAAGAACCTATACATCTACTTGAATTGCACAAAAAGAGAATATGTCAACACACAATTAGAAATAAAAAAGAACCATGTCAACACACAATTAAACTTTGTCGAGCTACTAGCTAATATCTCCAGATAAGTCAGAAATCACAAGGCACCCTAGTTGTTAAGCGATAAAAATAAAATAACAAAAATTGTTGATATTGTCGAAAAAAACATAAAAACCCAATTTTAAGCCCTGAAATGATCTCCGGTGGCCTAAAAAGCTCATAGGTCACGGCATAGCCATGTGTTTGAACCGTGGCGCAATTCCCTATTCGGAAAGGTATCATAATAGAGAATCCGACACCGGATGCTTGATATCACTTCTACCAAGACCGCACCTTCTACCGATCGAGGCCGGTCTTCTTCTATTCGTGTAGCCAGTCGATATACATCAGATTTAGTAGGATTAATTGGGCAAAAGAATTGGCAAACCGAGAGACAAAGATGACAATAATGACACTGGTGTCAGCACTAATCAACACCTAAACAACAAAATGGTGTCAACACCTAGCAGAATTAATCAGAACGGTGCCGACACCTAAACACTTAAGAATTATTTGATTCTTTCACTTGCAACAGAAGGATGTTAAAATCAGAACCTGGATTTTATTGGCAGCTGAAGGTAAGCCAAGCATATGAGCATAAGAGTGCTAGTAAGAAATTTTACTGCATTAAATTTATCAGTTCATGGACGTTTTGTATCTTTAATAGTTAAATTAGCAGACTAAAACAACATGTTCGCATAATTTCCATACACGCAATGTGCAACATCAAGCTTAGACCTTAATGACTTCCTTAAACATATAAAACAAACATGGAAAAATAAGATGGTACATAACAACAACCATGTCAGCAGTATCCAAAACAGAAACCATAACAACAAACATGTTGTTAGCACATAAACTCAGAAAGTTCTCAAAAGATATGAAAGCCTTTTGAGACTGAATTTCTCAAAAGATTAAAACAAACAACTACACTGAATTGCTTTGGAGGAATTTCTCAAAGGAAGGCTGAGCAATACTACGTATAATTGATCCCCCAATTCTAGATAAAGCTTACAATTAGGAGCAGAGAGGATAAGAGGAAAATTAGACTCATCATCAAGCACAATTTGCAGTCAAATAATCTGTCAAATTGTGCACAAGAGCAAGCATAAACTAATCAATCTGTTAATTTGTGCACAAGAGATTTTCGGAGTTGCAATTCCTTGCTGAAGAAGCCGAAGTACCTTGGATTGGAGTTGCAATACCTTGGATCGATGAACCAGTTGATTCCATCGGAAGGGAGATCTCGACATCAAGAAGCCGAAGTCCTCCGAATAACTCGAGCGACAGAGAGTGTAGTTGGAGACGGAGTAGATCTCGACAGAGAGTGGTGATGGTGGTGAGGGAGGCGTCCGGTGACGGTGGTGAGGGAGGCGTCCGGTGATGGTGGCGAGGGAGACGACCGGTGGCACATGTGAGAGCCGGAGACGACGATTTTTGCGTTTGAGTTTGAGCACTGTAAAGGCTCGGATTTCTTAAATCCTAATTTTCGGAAAAATGAAACTAAAAATGAATTTAAAAACGGAATTTAATGGAAAACCTGCTAACTCGGATTTTAGAACTCATAGAACGAAATTCCTACCTAAAACAAAATTTTAAAAACTAACTTAACATGGAGAAATCTTCCTCGGATGTTCGAAAATCAATTTTGATCGAGTCGGGATTTTGGTTCGGATATCCTTAAATTCTTTTCTTTTCCCTTGGGACCACTTGTGGGTCTTGTTCTCTCCCTCTCACCCGAATTCAGGCAGCAAAATCATATCATTTTCCCCACTTTTGACCATTGGTAGCAACAAGAACAACCCTCTAGGCTCTAGCTGTATCTACCCTATTTTGTGCAAACACCAACTCATCCTTATTTCTAGCAAGAAGTCAACAACCCCTTTGGTTCTTGCTCTGCAGTTCCCACGCCAAAACCCAAATGGGCTCACTCTCCCATTTGATTTCCTTGAACTGTAATCTCCCCTATTCCATTTAAATGAAACATCCCCATCTCCAACTCTCTCTCTTCTCCTTCAAACTCCTCCCTCCTCCTTCCTAATTTCGCTCAGCACCCCCCCTCTTTCACTAATTGGTTTCAAATGTTCACACCCACACCTTACCCTCATCCTCCCACCTCTGTCTCCTCCTTCCAATTCCTTTTCCCCATCTCTGTACTTCCTTCCCTATCTCTTCTTCTACTCGGCAGCATCAGCAACAACCTCCACACCGTCACCTCCTCGTCGCCGACTAGGAGCAGCAGAAGCTATGTTCCTCCTCCCTCCTTGGCGTTTCCGAGCAGCCAGCGCCACCAAAAGAGCTCCGGATCCAGCAGCGCAGCCCCTTGTCCACTCCCTTCCCCTGTTTCTGATTTGGAACCGGTAAGTGTTCGTTTCCACTCCTTCCGCCTCCTTCCTATGTAAAGCTTTCGGCTTTAATGTTCCCACATGCCCTCTAGGCCTTCTCGCTTGAAGAACCGACCCTGGCGCGCCAACAGCAGCCTCCATGAGCTCCGTTCCGGTGAGATTTCAAACCCTCGGTGAGCACCTATCCTCTTCTTCTTCTTTCCTTTCAGATTCAGAATGTGTGTGTGTGCTTCGGAAACGAAGTTTGGGTGGCCGGAGCCCAGCTCCACCGCCGCCGGCAACCCGTCCTCCTCCTCTCTTCCCTTCTCCTTTCCAGATTTCGAATGGGAGCTTTGCTCCCTCCGTTCTGTCTTTCCGGGCAGCATATGGGGAAAGAAGACCTCGTGGGTCCCACTTCCACTTCAGTTGCCACATCAGCCGACCCCACCTCTTTCTTTCTTCTCTTCCAATTCGGCTTTACAAAATAGAGAATGGAAATGGTTAATTGGGCCTGTTTTGTGGGCCAGATTGTTTGACCAAAATCAAAGTTTTTGGGCCTAATTTCTTTTCAAAACAAAGACAAATGATTTGGGTCTATACTTATGAAATGGGTTCGGTTTTGAAAGGTTTTAAACAAGTGAGGCTCAGTTTGGCATTTCACAATTATAAGGGCGGTTTTGCTAATTAACAAAATAAAGGGGTCGATTGATAAATTTTATAAAATAAGAGGCTGATTTTATTAAATAAAAATTGTTGAGATTTTACAGGATTTAGAAATATAATATTATTGGGTGATTTGAAACAAAGTTAATATTATGAAACTTGAACATAAAAAAGGGTATTGTCGGATTAAATCGAAAAAGTAATTTGACGAGCATTTTCAAAAGGTTGGGATTTCTAACTATTTGACTCGGATTTTGAAATGGTTTTGGAACTAACTTGGGAATTTTGTGATCGATGACTAACTAGCATGATGATATGATTGATTGACTAATAGCATGTTTTGCGTGGACTACTGGCATGTTGGTTGACTAATGGCATGATGAAATGTTAAAGTTATGTATCGTTAACTTATGCCTTATGATATATGATGAATATGATGACCTTGAGAGATATGACTATGCGAATTATTATTGCGAATATATGAATTCTATGAACATATGAATGTGGCTAAATGGAAAGATGAGAATGACGTGGTCTTGCATAATGTAGTGAATGGTTGAACTTGATGTATTGACGGTTACGATATGGTTCTTATTCCCGTTGAATGATGTGTGCTTTGTATGACTGAATGGTTAGATATAGACTTATATGTGTTCTGCTATATATCTAGGTGATACCTTGTGTTTATGATTGATATGTGCCGGACCTTCCATTATGTTGTTCTGCATATCCAGGTGAGTTCCTATATGAACTCACTCAGATTCGAAAAGAGATCTCCCTGCTTGTAGCCATGTGCATACTAGGTGCTTGCATTCATAATAGAGCATGCCATGTAGTATCCTGCTAGGATTGCACTCATGATTGAGCATTCGTTTACTCATTGCTTTTGTAAACAGAACGGCCGTTATATGTGAAGTAACTAGAGTCATTGCTAGGGTTATAGGACGACCTAGTCTCATCGGGTCCCGTCCTGAGTCAATCGAGTCATGAACTTCCTTATATTATGAGATGCCTGCGGGCTTTATTGTGGATACGGGTTGGGCATGCGTGCCACCCGATTATATGGAATGCATACACGAGCTGTCCAGTCTCCACCCTATCGGAAGGGGGGGGGGGGGGGAGGTTGGAGAGGGATATACCACTTGGTATTCGGTGCTAAGGCCTTATTATATTTATGCACTTGATCTTAGGACCATGCTAGTGTGTTAATATTCCGCCTTACATCTAGAAGCATCTTTATTAGGACTAGCGTGTGTATATGTCTGCTTGTTTGAGATTATATTGCGTAGGGCTTCGATCTGACACCGCCCTGCATACATTTTTTTTAGGTTTGTTTTACAGCATGATTATTCCTTGTTTCCGTGACGTGGGAACTCTCTTGGGCGATCTCAAAGAAATGGTTTAACTCCACTAACATTGTATATTAAATTTCGATAAATACGCTTATTAATTTGGTTTTGACTCGGCTCTGCCGTGTCACCCTCTTGTATTACACCTTGAATCTACTATTTGCATGACTGTTGGTTTTCCACGCTTAGACTTATGACAGGTACATGGGACTTCCCCGGGGATTCCAATGATCCCTTCGAATTTTGGGTATGAAATCCCACTTCAAAATGTTAGGATAGAATTTCAAACCTTCAACCTGTACTCGGGGCGCAAGATCCCAACGAGGGGTTTCATCCCTCGAAACGTAACCCGGGAATCATAATCTCGGGCCGTTACAAAGATGGTATCAAAGCTCAGGTTATGCAAACCGAGTATGATAGGTTGAAGCGGTTTTGAAAATGGCCTAAGGTTTTCAAATGGTTTTCAAAATGTTTTAGAGAGGGCAAAATGAATTTAATATGGCTAACTCAAATGCACTAAACATGAACTTGACTCAATAAATACGGTAATCAAACAAAGGGAAACGAGTGGGTAGTAAAGGCGCTAGACCATCCCTATTGGATGTAGTTGGGAACGGGTAGGCAAAATATAGCTTGTTCTTTTACAGGTGGACTTGAAGACTCCAAGGAACCCGAAGGTTGGAGTGACATGGGTTAGGAGACTACGAGGTATTTGCCCTTCCGGCCGGTCATCCCTCAAAGGACGGCGTAAATCATCTCTGTGATTATATGCGTTATATCCAACTGGGCCCGAGGGCGATCCTCCTCGAAGGGGATCATATTAATTCCGTTGATTGCTTCCCTACTGAGTCCTATTGTGTTGAGGATAGAGAACTAATCAGTATGCTTTAACTTAAATGTGTGAGTGGGATAGCGGGAGGAAACATTGTCCTTATGTAGTCCGAATTCCCGTCTTGTCGGAATAGCTCTTCCCTAATTCAAACCCTTTGATGATTCCGACTCCGTCATCCGTCCCACCAAAACATTTAGGCATGTTAGCAAGGGTCGAGGAGCGTCCGCTCTCCCCGTTTCGAGTCCTACTTGATATCCCAACATCTATGCTTCTATTGAGTCTCGTACATGAGGTTGGTGTTTTCCACGGGAAAGTCTGGGTCGGTCAACTAGCTACTTCTGGGGAGTGTTGGATGTGGGAAATTCATGAGTATTTTAGGGAGGGTGATCAATGAAACAATTCCGAGTTAGAAGTGATTTGTCTTATGGAGTTACCCTTCTCGATTTTTATACCAGTCAACCATGTCTTCTTACCACGAGAGTCTAAACACAAATTCTACCCTCTCCTCTCGGAAACAGTGTGAATGTCCTTGTGTCATACTGAGTGAGTCATACTGGTGTCCCATAGGGAACCGGGGTGATGAGTCAGTGATTGCCCTTGGAGAATTTTGTGAGGTTATTATAGTAGCCCACTTTGTGATTGCATGATATAATGCATTGATATATTTCAACATGACTTGTCTAATATCTTGCATGATTGCAATTGTGAATGAGTATATGTGCCACGTGTATGAATTTCCATGATTATTGCACTAGTACAATTATAGGGGATGGAGCACACTATATTGGGAACGGTTTTCCAAAACCGTGCTTAATATTTTTTGTTAAGCACGGTTATATATATAAACCGTGTTGCAATTAGAAAGTAAAAATTTTTAAGCACGGTTTTTGGTGGGAACCGTCTTGAATAATTTTGTAAATAACTAACAAACTCGGTTTCGTAAGGAACCGTGCTTAAGTTAAAGTAAATTAAGCTCACTTATAACTTTAACCGTGTTCAATAGTGTAAAAATAGGTTTTTGTAAACCGGATTTATTTATTTTTTAAATAAAATAATTATGAACCGGACCAGTTTTATTTAAAGCTAGTATTCTTATCTACCTATAGTGCGCGCTCCTGAAGTACCCATACACCCCCAAATTCGAAGTAGATCGACGCTACTCCTTCCTCCCTAGATCACGGCCGTTCGGTAGACATCACAGCACCACCCCATCTCGGACAGCCTTGCCGGCAAATTCTACAGTCTGGCGGCTCCGTTATCTGATTTTGTCGATCAAATCGGTATGCTTATAAACCCTAATTTTTCTTTGTTTGAATCGCAATTTGTGGAATGATTGTTTGGTGCTATTTCGTTAATCTTTGTTCAATCAAAATTGTACCCCGTCCATCCTAATTTCGGTTTTTAATTACACGAAATTTTATTTTGAACCCGAACAGTTGGTTTTCATTGAAGAAACGATTTATTTTGGACCTTTAATTAGGAGTGGTCTGATAGCATGGAGTTTCTGAGGAAGCAGTAATTCAAGCAACCCCATATTTTGGATAGGGTTATCTTGCATGAGATTGAATAGCCTAAATGGAGCTTAATTAGTGCTTGCAGGAGAGGGAGTTTGTAACAGGAACTATAAATTCAATTCATAGAATTCAGTTTATAGATTACAGAATTCAGTGTATAGATTGTAGAATTCAGTTTACAGAATTCAGTGTATCGATTACAGAATTCAGTTTACATATTTACCTAGGTTGTTCAATTGTAAATGTAGTTACATAATTCAATTTAAAGAATTCAGTGTATAGATTACAGAATTCCATTTACCTTGAATTGCTTGATGGTAAATTATCTAATTTGTTAACCTTACAAATTTTAGAATTTAGTTTATAGATTTAAAGATTACAAATTACTCTGACTACAAATTTATAGTTTTTTAGATTTTTTTAAGGATTACAGATTATAGAATTTTAATTGCTTGACATATTTGTTATAGGTTTAGAGAACCTGAAAATCAGTCGGCTTGGTATAATTTTATTTTCAGGTATATGGAGGCTACCTCAGATTCTCAATCGAGTGGTGATGATAGTGATCGTTCACAGAACAGGAGTGATACTGATGCTGAGGACGATGTTTGTCAAACGCGTGATAGGAATACATCACTTGTAGCAAGGATTAGGAGAATGACTCACGGTCACACAAGGAAGATTTCCTTGGTGTGGAATAGTCGAGGGAAAGCAGTATGTGATAACTCAGTCATTATGGAGAGTTACATCGGTTATTTAACTAGAACACGGATACCGATTACATATAAAAACTGGAAGCAAGTGCCTGATGAGATTAAGAATACTATAATTGTCACAATTGTGGTAAGTTGTATCTATTTTTTATTACCTATATTTGATATTATGTTGTGATAAACTTCATAAATTTTATATGATCGTGTTTCTCTCAGAGAACATTTGAGCACCCTCCTAACTTTGATCAGTCAAGAATCCTTATTAGCGCAAATGCCAAGTGGAGGAAATTCAAAAGTAAGCTCAATGGATTTGCAAAAAAGGGTGTAAAGAAACCACCTACAGAGTATGATTACATTGATCAAGATGCTTGGGATGATTATCTTCGACAACGTTGCACACAAGATTTCGAGGTAAACGTTGTTATGATATAATGAATGTATTTTCATGTAGAAGAGAATTATTGAATTAAGTTTAGGAGTGAATTTAGAAACTTGATTCTATTTCATAACTAACTATCCATTTCAATGCAGAAGGTAAGTAAACGCAACCGTGAAAATGCGCGGAAGATTGGGTACAAGTACAGGAAAGCGAGAGAGGGTTACGATCGTCATGAGTACAAAATTGTAAAGTGGTCCACTGCATCCATTTTTATAGTTGTCCTCACCTAATATGTGAATTGTGATTTTTAATAAAAATATATTGATTTTTTTATTTAGCTTAAGGCAAGGGAGGAAGATCCTGCCACCTCCTCTGTTGATAGGGAAGATTTGTGGGTATCTGTTAGAACGCCACGCGATGGTATATTGGAGCCTGATGTTCAACAAATGGTTAACAAAATTGTAAGTAGTCTATATGGTTCAAATCTTCGTTAAAAGTTAGTTTTCATCCAGTTTGATAGCAATATATATGTCACTAAAGGCTGCAGTTAAGGAACAAGAAGCTCAAGGGCTAATAAAAATAACAAAGAGACAAGATCGTCTTTCTCATGCATTCGGTAAGGGCGACCACCCTGGTCGAGTGAGGTGTGCAGGTCTAGGAGTCACGACAAAGGTGTATTATGGTGAAACGAAGATGAGAAGTGCCCATGATGAAAAAGTTCAACGGCTTGAGGCTTTAGTAACAACAATGGAAACTGAAATGGAGGAATTGAAAAAGTGTGTGTTGGGGCGAACGACGGGTCAAAGCATACAAGGTGACCAACTGACCCGTAACGATGAGAGTTGCTCATTGAGGGATCCACCTTCTAGCGAGGAACCAAAGGTATGATTATAGGAGGTCCTTTGTTAGATTAGCAATGTTGAAAATGATGGAATTGTTTGGTTACCAAAGGTATGCTTCCTTGTTGATTCTTTGCTTACTAAGACAGAAGAATGAGTGTTTGCTAATCCAACTTCAAACATTTTTCCCATTTGTTAATTGATAGAAGTGAAGCAAATATTATTTTGTTCTTATAGGGAGAGTTTAGAAAGTGTCGATTGTTTTGGCCCGACCCAACTACTGAGGTAGGTAAAGGGCGAGCATTTATCCCGGAAGATGGATCTTATGCTATACTTAATGGTGAGCGGTTGGATTCACATACACTAAAGGCCACGGTGGAGACAGTGCTAGATGAAGGAGCACCAGTGCCATGTCCGACCGAAAAAATAACCAAGATGAATGAAACATTGGGACGATTCGTCGCATGGCCGAAGTGCATGGTCTCATTTGTATCGGTAATGACAAATTACATTTGTGATTTTTTTTTTATTTTGTCTAAATATTATTTTATTGGTCTTATTTATTACATGAAAATAATTAACTTGAACATTTACCATGTGCTATGTTAGAAATCAGAGAGCTCAAAAGGTTCAAACATGTCCGGTAAACACTCAATGCAAATTGACAAGGATTGCGAGGGCAACATTGATGTGAATGGAAAATATTCATCCTTGTTTTCTACAACTGATGAAATGACCTTTGAAATACTGATGGCAATAGATATTGTCCATCATAATCATGTGTTGTTCTTTGGAAAAAAGGAGTTAAATGAAAAATGTTTATGGGTTGACTATTTTGTTATTATTAGTTATGCATTAATTTGTTTTTATCATTATGCAAGAGCTTCCCATTTTCTTATTATGAGCTACAAACTTCCGTTTAAAGATCTGATCAAGCCTAGATGGATACATTTTATGATTAAATTGCATCATGTTATATGTTCTAATACGAAGCATCTTTATGTAGTATTTTAACGACTCACCCCACCACTATAAAGACTACCGGATTGAGGAGCTATACAAGGAGTGGCTTGATTTTGTTGAACCTTATATACAATCGGCAATTAAAAACATCTAGCTAGCGATCCTTGGTAAGTAGTTTAACACAAATTTAGTTCCAACTTTTTTTTTTAAACTGTTGTATTTGCAAACATAGAATTTTTTTTATCAAATGATAACTATCACTTTGTTTTTATACTTGCAGGTTAATTCAGTAAAGGAGATATCGCAGAAATGACAATAGCAAGTCGTATTATTTAGATTACTAACTTATTTAGCAAGCTAGTGCTTATTTTGATACTTGCAGTGTTAGTAACAGTAGCATTGTCCTCGCAGTTTACTTATGTTTATCTATCAGCACATTGAAGTGGTCAATTGGAACAATGTTTCTTTTGTTTATTTATATATTAAGATCAATTTGTTTGCATTGTTGGGTGTGATTGGATTGTGATCCTTCTGTAGCAAGTGACCGACTTTCGAATATCGTGAAACAGGGATGAAAACGGAAAATTCGGGCTGAATATTAAAAAAAAAAAATCCCAAAAACGAGCACGGTTATTTTAAGCACGCTTTTGTATTTTAAGCACACTTTTGTATGTTCTTAGCCTAAGCACGGTTTTCCCACAAATGTGCTTATTTTTAAGCACAGTTAAATAAAACCGTTCTTAATTAATCCCAGGTAGGCCGGTCTGATTCAACATATTAAGCACGCTTGTAAAAGAAAATCGTGCTTAATATCTCGGAACACGGTTTTAACAAAAGCGTGCTTGTTTTCCGGAGCGCACCCACTATAAGCACAACAACAGAAGTGTGCTCCGATTCAGGAAATAACCGTGCTCTATCCCCCTAGTTTGTAGTAGTGTTGTCTTCCCATGAATTAGGTCCATGATAGTGTGGTCAACCCCCGTTGTATGATCAATATATGAGATGAATTTCTTAGCATGCTAAGTTGATCAAATTGATCCTCGTTGACTAATACCTTCTTAATGAGTGTTGGTAGTATCATGTTTGGATATATATCTCCTAATTATAGACCATCATGCAATTATGTGCCTTACTTGTCATACTACATGTACATGGTTGTATTTGATGTGATAGTTTCTATGTCCAAATGACTTCACCCAATCCCCTGACATGATTATTAGAGTGCGTCTTATCATGCTTACCTTGAACCCACATTGTTTTGAGCTGCTTATGTGTACATTTAAAATGAGTAATGAATCATACATGTAGGATATCCTATAATGCTCACTATGTCATATATAACTTATGTTGCATATGTCTATTGTCGGTTAGTGCATACATGTTCTTAATATGTCAAGCATGATTAGTGCATGAGATGATAAGTTTTAGCAAGTTCCGCGTGCATGTAAAGTTGATTATGTGAACATGTTATGAATGCATAGGACGCTATTCCAGTTAATAGGTACCTCCTAGTGTGGAATTTGCTATATGTTTGCTTGCCGCACTTGTAACCTTATAGAATACCCTAAGGGCATTGTTGTAACTCCCGGGTTCGCGTCTTGTCTTGAGTCTCATCATCTCTAGTCATGGTCTATGTCTGAATCCTTAAGGATGTCGTGTTAACCTCCCTTGCCATCCCCTATCTCCGTGACTTCTAAGCCCTCACGATCCCCTTGATGGGCGTTGACATAGAAGAGAAAACGAATGATCAAATGGAATCAGAGTGGTGCAACGGAAGCGTGGTGGGTCCATGACACGTAGACCACGGGACAGACGTCGCCAATGGTATACAAAGGTCGGGCACATTTCGAGGATGGTAGATGCGGATGTGGTCCTCTTAGATGACTCAAGGAAGGATGTTCTTCAAACCGTGAATCTTCTATATTAGTCGAAATTGATGTTGTGCGATAGGTCTAGAGCTGACATAATTGGAAGTGTGGTGACTGATATGTTGAATTGGAAGTGAATGATTGCCTGCCTAACTTGTGCTTGCGATGATGTGCCTTTATGCTTGAGTGTACTGACTTGCTAGTGAGTAGGTTATGAGCTATATATGTGTTGTGAGCTGAATCTGCCATGTTTTACACTCACATTTATATCGATTTCTGCATACATTTCGTTCATTTGGGCTAAGATAGTACAGAACCTATGTAATTTATGTTTATTTGCCAAATTATGGAATCTACACCAGTTTCTATTTAAATTCGCAGAATTTGAGGCATTTTACAGCAATTCTAAGGAAGGTCGGAAAAGCTCGGAAAATCACTACAGAAGTCCAAGGTCAAAGCAGCAGCGGAACCAGTCGAATCAAGCTGACACTACTAGAATTTTGCTATTTAACATCGGCTGATTAACATCAGTCAGAAAAACCTGCCATGTTAAATAATTTTTTAACATCGGTTTTTAAATTTGCGATGTAAATAAAATCATAGACAACGTCCCGTTGATGTGACCGATGTTAAATATGTGTTTTAAAAAAAATTTAGAAGGCGCGGATCTACGCTTGAATTCATTTGAACACCTGCCCAAGCAAATATTTGTACCATTTTAGAAGGCGCTCTTTCTTCTTTCTTCATTATTCATTCTTCATTTGTTCAGACTTCGGACCCCTCGCTCCACCGCCTCCTCCTACCACCTCCCTTCTCAAATCCACCTCCTTGCCGGCGACTCACTCGACCCACCTCCTTCTTGCCCCCTCTCCATCTCCATCTCCTTCTTGTCGGCGACTCGCTCCACCTCCTCTTCCCGACACCTCCCTTCACAAATCTGCCCAGATATGTTCTCACTTCTCAGATCTAAACCCATACACGCCATATCTCTTCTTTCTCGGTGCTTCATCCTAATGACAGGCTCGTTGCCACCCCACCGCTAGCAGGCGATCGAACTCAAAAGAGGAGGACAGAGGCTGGAGAACTAGAAAAGAGGATGGTAGAGGGAGACAAGAGGTGCAGTCCACCACCCCACCAAATCTGAGCAGTACAAGAGGATGCTAGATGGAGACACGAGGATGCTATCGAAATCCCGTCTCCAGCAATCGAAACCCTACTCCCTCACTTCCTCTCTGTCACCGGTACATAATTCCGCCTTTAATTTTCAACATTTTTTATTTAGGGTTTGTGTGAATTGATTGGATTTAGTGTGGCTGGCGTGATGTTGATATTCAGTTTTTATTTAGGGTTTAGGTTTGATGAATGTTTGTTTATGTGAATTAGTTTGGTTTAGTTTTTATTTTCCCGCTGAATTTGGTGAATGTTTGTTTGTGGGTTCTTTACTCCTAGGCATGCTCTCAGCAGTCAGAATCGATTTTAAGCTTTGGTGCTGGCTCTATCAGCTTTGATGAACATGATGATTAGGAATATTCCGATGAGGCAAATGAAATATTCTTTGGTCTTTTGCTTCTTACTTCTGGACCTTCTAACTTGAGAACTTGAGGGAGAATCTTTGGTAGTAGCTTCAACCTTTTTGGAGACACTTGTTGATTTTGTAGATTTTTCCTTGCTTTTGGAGGACTTCTCTTAAAATATTAGACATCTTGGAGCTCAAGGGATACAACCCAAAAAATTAAGAAATGGTTATACATCCTGATCAAAAGGTTTGCCATTTGTGGTGAAGTAATTTCCTTTTTCAGCTAGGCATGTATTACACTTCAAGTCAATAAAGAAGAAATAAAGATTATAGCAATATATATGAATAAAGATTATAACAATCACTATATATAACAGTTAGCATATATAAGTTCTTTCAGTGGCTTTAATGTCCTTCGTAAATTTCCATGTAAAGTTCTTTTTTTCTGTTAAAATGCTCCTTCTATTGGAGAGAGGACAATAGACTGTAGCAGAATGAATGTTTATGTAGAATTTTAAGTGAGGTGAAGGTCTTATTAATTTCATTACTTGAAGGTCAACAATTGACAATGCTGTAAAGATATTTTCTTATTGACAAAAGTGAAGCTATTATGCCCTTTTTTCTCTTCTTCTAATCTCTGTCAAGATGTTCACATATAATCATATTTTATATAGTGCTAATCGAAGCCCCCCCCCCCCCCCCTCCTTTTTTGTTCAATTCCCAAAGCAATTGAGGTTTTTTTAATTGATTATGCATTACGATAGTGTGCTGATTTTGATTCAATTTGCACACTCATATTAGTGTATACTTAGTTTGTTTACATCTATTAGTCATATTCCACTTGCTGGATTATGATTGCCAGTACAAGGCAGATATATATATAATAATCTACCTATACTAAAACCTAACCAATTGCAGGTTCTTTTACTGTGTGGTCCAACTCGTCTAGGAAAGACGACACTTGCTCATGTTGCTGCAAGACATTGTGGGTACCATGTTGTAGAGGTTGGTTTCTGCCCTTATACACTATGATTCAACCGATGTCTAAAGTTTTGCTTTGCAGGTAATATCAGAAATCAGTTCATTGCAGGGTTCTTTTATTATTTCTAGTATGATATTTATTTCTTTGCTTGAAGAATTTATCTATATCCTAATTGCTAAGTTTATGGCAACAACCATTATAATGTGATAATGCTGTCAGAAATATGATGTTGAATGTCATCTAGTTATATATGTTTAGTTTTTATTGTTCTTGTGAATGTTGCTTGATTTGAAAATCTTTGTTTTATTATCATCCGTTATACTCATGTGTTTCTGAAGGATTCTTTTCTCCTGCCTTATTTTTCAAGTTTCACGTTTCATTTGGTCCCAACTGCTTTGTTTTATCTTGATAGATAAATGCTAGCGACGAATCTTGATAGATAAATGCTAGCGACGATCGATCAGCGTCCACAATTGAAACAAAGATCCTTGATGCAGTTTAGATGAACTCTATAATGGCAGACTCAAAACCAAAGTGTTTGGTAAGGTGCAAGCTTATAATCTTATCCATCTAATGGTAATCTTTATAAGGAACAATTGTAATCTTATATTCTTAGTAGGCAATTGATGAGATTGATGGAGCTCTTGGTGATGGAAAGGGTGCTATAGATGCTATTCTAAAAATGGTAAGAGAGGACAGTGTATTACTTCTGTTGCTATTTTTTCTGTTAGGATCAGATATTTGAAAAGCTTAACGGCTGGAGATTCTATAATTGCATATATGCAGATTGATGCTGATAGGAATTCCTTTCTAAATAGGTTCTTTGTGTAATTCATGGATTGAATCATTATTTCTAATTGAAGTGATGATTTAGGGTTTCTTTGGTTTTAATTGATTATGCAAATAATGGCAAACTGTGAAACTGGAAATTATACTTTTTTCACGTCTTCACATTATGCAGTTCTTCATGATTTATGATAAACTTGATGGTGTTTATTTTTCTGCCACTGATATAGGATCCTTGTGTTTCTGCAGCCGCTTTTTGAGATCAGACATAGAGGTAATATAAAAGAAAATGAAAGGAGAGTCTGTTTCCGCAGCCGATTTTTGAGATCAGACATAAAGGTAATATAAAAGAAAATAAAAGGAGAGTCTCTGAATTGAATGTTCAGAGAGTGTTATCTGAACTGAATGTTCTCCACTTGACAGAGTAGTGGATGCTATGCTTGGAGCTTTTGTAGTTGATTGTTTTTAGTTGAACATGTACGGTCCTCTTAGTTCTGTCATTAGCATAATTACATCTAGTTAAATGGTTGTTGTTGCTTTGTGCAGAAGGTACATTGATATGGTTGAAATGTGACAGGTTGTTAAGGACGAAGATCAACTAGTTACCATATTGCTTTTGTTTGTCGAGCACGTCGATATCAGAGATTCGTATGTTTTCAACCCTTTTTTCTCAATTTAGCTTTCTCTGCTCTAGTAATTGCATTTGTTTGATAAATCAATTCTTTCCAGTTCAACTTCAGTTTATGGTGAAACAACAAAGACGATCACTTACACTTCTGGAGTATTTGTCTAAACTTCTATTTGTCTAAACTTGTATTCTTAACATTTGTCTAAAATTCTATTTGTCTAAACTTCTATTCTTAACATTTGTCTAAACTTGTATTTTTAGTGTTTTGTTTCTAGCTATTTGTTATTATGAATCTAAATCATGTTCTTTTTTCTATTATGTAAGAACATTTTATCTAACTTAAAGCCTATTAGCTCAAATGGTAGAGCGTTGTGTTCAAATACAAAGACGTGGGTTCAAATCCCGCATAGGATACGATAATGAAAAAAAAAACTACAAATACGCCATTTAACATCGGGCAATAGCCGATGTCTTTCAAAAAAAAAATTGATGTCTATGTTGGTGATGTAAAAAGTCAAAACGTTTTAACATCGACTAATAGCCGATGTCTTTGTATGTTATAACATCTGGTATATTTTATAATCGATGTTATAACATATCAAAGACATCAGATTTAAAAATATAACCGATGTTATAACATACAAAGACATCGGGTTCTGGACGATGTGAAAAACTTTTGACTTTTTACATCCCCCACATAGACATCGATTTTTTTTTTGAAAGACATCGGTTATTACCCGATGTTAAATAACAAATTTCTAGTAGTGTGAGAGCCAAGGTTACTCGATCTCGAGTGGATCTTACTCGATCTCGACAAACATGTCCGAGCACAGGCCTTGTCGACTAGGAGCAGTGTCGAGAGCCAGACCAACCCAGCTCCGGAAGCCAACTCGATCTCGACAAGACCTAGTCGAGATCGACGAAGCCTAGACGCCACACCCGGAGTCGAGAAGAAGAGCTGATCGAGAAGCCGAGGACGAAGACGCCGAGCACAATCCTAGTCAGTCTCGATGAGACCTTGTCGAGATCGACGAGCCACCTAGTGCCAGTCTGAGTCCATGTCGAAGAGGTCTACTCGACATCACCAGAGAGCCATCCTCGACCACAACTCTAGTCGATCTCGAGGAGCCCTAGTCGAGATCGACGACGCCCAGGAGCCCAGGTCCGAGCCTGTCGAGCAGAGTCACCCGAGAAGTCCAGTCGACGATGAATCCTAGTCGAGATTGACAAGCTCTTGTCGAGATCGAGTAGACCAGATTCCAGAAACGCGTCGACATGAGCAGGCCGAGTAGAGTTGGGAATCCTTGGACATGAAGGAAGTCGAGATCTATCCAAATTTGATCAAGTCTATCTATGGAAGGGAGATCTATCAACATGAAGACATATTACCTAGTTTAGATTTATCTTTTCCTTTAAAGATTTAATTCCCTTGTTGCATTTATTTATCCTTGAGCATTTTAGATATAATTTTAGATATAGATAGGAGATTCTATCCTTGGTTAGCAAGGATTAGAAGGCTATAAATAAAGCCCTAGGAGCTGAGCATTAGGCATCTCATTCCAATTCAGAAACACAATCAATTTCATTCAAGTAAGTAGGAATTCTAAGGTTTTTAAGGTTTTGGCTTTCTACGAAAGTTGATTGCCGGGATTGTAAAGGCTTTGAATTTAGTTAATGCAAGTTTCTTTTTATACATCAATGTCTGCTATTGCGATGAGGCGTGAGTAGTTCACCCACTTCTGGGGCTGGGGTGAGCCCGAGGGTGGCCATGTGAGGAGATGCAGTAAAGGTCAGATCTTGTTATGCAATTCGTCTTCTATCCCTATGAGCATGATTCTTTTGCGAGAGTTGAAGGTGATCCTTGTTTGTGTTATTAAAGCGAAAGTGATCTTAATACAACTTGGATTAATTATGTGAAAAGGGTTAGTAACAATTAGGGTTTATGCGAAAGCCTCTATATGCCTATTTGTTAATAACGAAAGTTATTTTGATGGAAAGCATGATCTTTTATGCCTTTATGTGTTACTTTGCATGGTTATCGTTGTGGTCCGAGCCTATCGAGCAGAGTCACACAAGAAGTCCAGTCGACGATGAAGCCTAGTCGAGATCGACAAGCCCTTGTCGAGATCGAGTAGAGCAGATTCCAGAAACGGGTCGACATGAGCAGTCTGAGTAGAGTTGGGAATCCTTGGACATGAAGGAAGTCGAGATCTATCCAAATTTGATCAAGTCTATCTATGGAAGGGAGATCTATCAACATGAAGACATATTACCTAGTTTAGATTTATCTTTTCCTTTAAAGATTTAATTCCCTTATTGCATTTATTTATCCTTAAGAATTTTAGATATAATTTTAGATATAGATAAGAGATTCTATCCTTGGTTAGCAAGGATTAGAAGGCTATACATAAAGCCCTAGGAGCTGAGCATTAGGCATCTCATTCCAATTCAGAAACACAATCAATTTCATTCAAGTAAGTAGGAATTCTAAGGTTTTTAAGGTTTTGGCTTTCTACGAAAGTTGATTGCCGGGATTGTAAAGGCTTTGAATTTAGTTAATGCAAGTTTCTTTTTATACATCAATGTCTGCTATTGCGATGAGGCGTGAGTAGTTCACCCACTTCTGGGGCTGGGGTGAGCCCGTCGGTGGCCATGTGAGGAGATGCAGTAAAGGTCAGATCTTGTTATGCAATTCGTCTTCTATCCCTATGGGCATGATTCTTTTGCGAGAGTTGTAGGTGATCCTTGTTTGTGTTATTGAAGCGAAAGTGATCTTAATACAACTTGGATTAATTATGTGAAAAGGGTTAGTAGCAATTAGGGTTTATGCGAAAGCCTCTATATGCCTATTTGTTAATAACGAAAGTTATTTTGATGGAAAGCATGATCTTTTATGCCTTTATGTGTTACTTTGCATGGTTATCGTTGTGGTGTTAATACCCTGGCCTTGGAAGTCTTTTATTATATTGAATTTATTTCGTCGAAAATCTGAGTTTTGGGTTCGAAATTTGCAATTTAAGTTTTCTGTCTTTCTAGTCGATACAGAGGTAGAGCTGGCCTACTCGATCTCGAGTAGGGTCTTGTCTAGGTCGAGTTGAAGTTTTTGTTCTGTTGTCGATTTTGCAGTTTCTGTCTTCACTGTTGGTAGTCGATCTCGAGTAGGCTTTGTCGAGATCGAGTAAGCTTCTGTTTTGCTTTGTTCTTTACTTTCTTTACTTTTTGTCTTTGCTTTTGTTTCTGTTTTGCTTTGTTCCTTTGTTTTTGTCTTTTCTGTTGCTTTTGTGAGATCTGTTGCTACATGAGAACTGCTGACGTGCTTCCTCGTGGATTCGATCCTGACAACCTTCTACTACAACGGGAGGAAGTCTTGTATTTATTTGCTGAGACAGGGAAGTCAGTCTGATCTTTATTTTATATTTATTTCATACTTGACCATCCTCCTGCAACAACAAATTGGCGTCGTTGCCGGGGAAGCTATCAATCGCGCCTTAGGTAGTCAGTTCTCACTTTTTCTTTGAGTTAATTTACAGGTGTATGCGCCGTTCTGGTCAACCACCTGAGTTTGACGGCTTAGACGAACCAGAGTGCCTTCTACACATCAGAACTAAACTGCAAAGAGCCATGGCAGCTACAGAGACACAGGAACAGCTGATCGCAAGGCTTACAAGGGAGCTAGCCGCAAAGGATACCACTATCGCGAATGAAAGGGCAGCGAGGGAGCAAGAAGAAGCTGAGCTTGCCCAGTTCCCAACCACTGCAGAGGATTATATGCACCCAACTCTCGTCGTGCCTGAATCGGCGATTCTAATCCCTGATAACTCTTTTGAAATTCGCACTCAATTTCTTATAGAGCTTAAAAATAATGCCTTTTATGGTAGATTTAATGAGTGTCCTCTTGAACATATTACAAACTTTTCTGACATGTGTTGTACTCTTGTTGAAGGTACAACCCTGGAATATGTCAAGATGAAATCTTTTCGCTGGTCTCTCGCTGGGCCTGCGCTGAAATGGCTTGAAGGGCTGAAAGCAAGATCACTCACAACCTGGGCCCAAGTAGAGCAAGAGTTTCTGAACAAATTCTTCCCACCCGTCAAAACAGCACATCTCCTCCAGAAAATCACCGCCTTCAAACAGAAGCAGGGGGAACCGCTGGCAAAGGCATGGGAGCGCTACAAGGAACTTCTGCGATCTTGCCCTACTCATGGACAGCCACCCTACGTCATTCAGGAGATCTTCTTCAACTCTCTTGATCAAGTCACCAAGGACAGAATCAACCATTATACTCGCTATGAGTATCTGACAATGCCGCCAAGTGACGCATGGGGTGTGCTAAAGAAGCTCACCAACTATGACAACAAGTATGGGTCTACTGCAACTTATGAAGAGAACCCATACGCCAGGCCAGCACCATCCATGCCCCTCTATGAGCCTCCTAAAGAGATCGATCCTGATGTAAGGGAGCAGTACTACAGAGACCAGAATAAGAAGCTCCTTAAGCAAGTAAAGTATCTCTCTGTCAACAAGCCTTGCATTGAATGCGGATCGCAATGGCACACCACTCCTGAGTGCCCACACACAGAGCAAGTCAGGATGGCAGAGCACCACGAGGAGATAGCTTACGCAGGGGGTCCCAATCGCTACATGGGGGACCAAAGGTTTCAGCAACCACAATGGAACCAAGGTATCCCTAGGAACCCCCCGCCCTACAGAGCTCCAGGACATCCGGAAAGGGACCAGAAAAAGGATGATATACAGACAGTCCTGGAGGAAATACGGAGGAACCACTCAGAAACTAGGCAATCCTTCAACTCCGTCTATACTCAGATGCAAGGTGTCAACTCTAGGCTTGGGGAAATTGATGTATGGAGAAAATCAGTTGATACACAAATTGGTCAGCTAGCAGCAGGAATCCCCGGACAGTCAGGTGCGCTTTCTGGATCTTCAGAACCAAATCCTAAGGAAAAGACTGGACACATCGCTGCTATAAAACTCAGAAGCGGCCATCAACTGCAAGAGCCAGAGGTCGGAAAGCAGCAGAACAACGAAGAACAGCAAGTCGACATCGACAATACTGTAGTCGATCTCGAGGAGGGCCTCGTCGATCTCGAGGAGAAACTCCAGAAACCTTCGTCTGCACTGAACAGCAACTCGACAACGCCCAATATAGTCGAGATCGACAAGGACCTAGCCGATGTCGAGGAGCCTCTAGTCGACATAGAGCAACCTGCAGCACCTCCGATATCTGTTCTGGCTACAAATCAGAAAAAGAAGCTGCCTTTCCCCGACAACGGCGCCAATTTGACGAGAGGGTTTCTCGACCAAATAAATTTGTAGTCAAGACCCCCGCTATAGTATAGGGGAGTCAGGTTCGTCCTCAGGAGAGAAGTCAGCGGTTCTAGGTTTAGTGTGTTATGGGGTTCAGGGTTAGCGGGAAAAGGTGGGGAGGTTGTTGTCGATGTCGACTAACACTTGGTCGATGTCGAGGGAATGATAGAAGAAGAGGTGGTCGATGTCGGGTAACTTTGCAGGATAAAAATAATGAAATAAAATAAATAAAGATGCAAACTTCCAAGGTTAGGGATCACCACAACAATAAACATATGTGCAGATCATAAATCACATAAAGATGCATGTTTTATATCAAAGAATCAACTTTCGCAAATTCCAACAATTTAGGTGATAGAGACTCTCGCATAAAAACCTAATTTGTTTATACCTTTTCTTAATTAGGATCAACCAACTTTCGCAGGCAAACCCTAATTACTATCCAATTGATAATAAGATCACTTTCGCTTCAATATCATGAATAAGGAATTTCCTCACTCTCGCAAAGGATTAAGCACATAGGTAGATGATGATAAAGACATATAAATTCATGGATTTATAAATCAAACAAACATATCTATGTTGGGATCACCCCAACCCTAGAAGAAGGAAAATTAGAAACAAACCATCATAAAAGAAATTAACTTTAACATAAAATAAACTAAAACTTACAAAACCTTCCAAACGTTCCTCCTCTCTCGCCTTCTCTCTTCCTCCTTGCGCCCTAAGACGACTTTTCTTGAATGAATGAAAATCAGCCCCCTAGGGCTTTATTTATAGCCTTCTAATCCTTGCTAATCAAGGATAGAATCTTCTATCTATATCTACTTAAAGCTAAAAGATAAATAAATTGCTTAAAGGAAATAAATCTTTAAAGAAAAACTATATCTAAACTAGGTAATATGTCTTCATGTTGATAGATCTTCCTTCCATAGATAGATGATGATAGATTTCGGCCTACTCGACCTCCTTCGTGCCCAAGGAATCCCAGCTCGACTCGGATTGCTCAACCGCGTAACACGTTTTCGGACTTTGCTCGTCGATCTCGACTTGGGTGTACTCGAGATCGAGTAGGATTCGTCGTCTGGCTGGCTTGGTCGGGTGGCCCTGCTCGACATGGCTCGGATCTGGTGGTTCTGGCTCCTCGATCTCGACAAGGCCTCCTCGAGATCGAGTAGGGTTGGCTCGGCGTCTCCGTCTTCGGCTTCTCGACTTGGCACAGCTCGTCGACTCCGGACATGGCTCCTCGATCTCGACAAGGCCTCCTCGACATCGAGTAGGATTCCGGGAGTCGGGTTGTCTCTGACTCAGTGTCCTCGATTAGCTCTGCTCGGCCAGGTCTGCTCAACAAAGTTGGTCGATATCGAGTAAGGTGTACTCGATATCGAGTACACTTGGCTTCAGCTTTCTGCTCTGTTCTTGAAACGCACTTTCCCGAGTCCTCGTTCGTCGGATTGACGCATATGACCATGCGTTGGAAAGCTCTTTCTGAGGGCTACAACTTTCATGAAGACATCTAAGCTTGATTCAGAATGATGAATGGTGAAAAATGGCCTTTTCTCCGGCTGCACCATACTTAGCTTCTTCATGAGTTTCCTTTAAGCTCCAAAGTGCGTCCGATTTCTGTCAAATATAACCAAAACTTGTGTAGACCTCCATATATTGCAAATAAGTGTAAACTACACAGATTCTGTATTATTCTAACCCAAATGCATGCAATGTATGCAGCAATCGATATTAAAATAAGTGTAAAACATGGCAAATTAGGCTTACAACAGACCCAGTAGAGAAGAAATTTCAGCGCTTCATCAAGATGCTTCAGAAACTCAACGTCACCATCCCCTTCACAGAAGCTCTCAATGAAATACCATCTTATGTCATGTTCCTGAAGGAGATTCTGAGCAAAAAGCGATTGATGGCTGAAATCACAGAGGAGTGCAGCCATCTGGACATATTGGAGAAGAGGCCGGATCCAGATAAGTTTGCTATAACTATTGGATTTGGTCCATATAAAATTAATGCCTTATGTGATCTTGGAGCTAGTGTTAGTATAATGCCTTTAACTATTTGGTCCAAGATTATGATAGGTGCCCTGGAGCCTGTGGATGCTAGACTTTACATGGCCAACAACACTGTGGTTATCCCAACAGGCATGGTGGACAAAGTGCCAGTGCAAGTAGGTAAATTCTTTGTCCCTGCTGATTTCCTAGTTGTTGATATGCAAGAAGATCCTGCTTGTCCAATTATTCTAGGGAGACCCTTCTTGGCAACGGTGGATGCTAACATAAATGTAAGGAAAGGAGTGCTCACCTTCAACATCAGCGATGAGGTAATTGAGTATTCCTTTAATAAGACTGAAAGGCATACAAGTCCAATGGAAGAGGTCAAATCTATCTCAGCTGGCTACATCACCTGCGGGGAACCCAAGGTCAGAAATATGACCCCTGAGGAGCTAGAAAAGAGGGACATGGAGGCCCAGGTGGAGGAGATCATGGCAATCCTAAAGGAAGATGCAGAAAATCCAATCGACACAAACCAAGGTACGTCATTATGGATTAATTATTTTTCGGATGCCTTGACAGGAACCAAGTATGGGGTCAAGATCGACCAAGGCTCCTCGACATCAAGGACCCCAGTCGACCTCGGCCAAAAACAGAAATCTCCACCAACACCAGCATCATCGAGCAGCAACACTGAAGAACCAGGCTACTCGAGGCCGACAAGCCCTTCCCTACCTCGACTTCGCCTTCTTCGACGCTGACTCCACCAGACGAACCAAGCTCGTCGATCTCGAATAGGCTTGTCGAGATCGACCACCACCCGGCTCCACCAGATCCTTCTTCCTCGACACTGGAGCCACCAGGAGCAAAAGCCTACTCGAGATCGAGTAGCCCACTCGAGGTCGACAAGCCCTCACCTTCATCGACTTCTGCATCCTCGAGCAGACCACCACCAGCAGACTCATCGAGATCGACTAGCCCTAGTCGAGATCGACCAAACACCATGGTTCCCGATTCCGTCTCTGCGAAGGTAAGCCAAGGTATGGATCTTTCTTCTCCTATTTCCATTAAAGATCTATCTATACATGGTTGAGGTTTGCCTTGGTATGTACGCTTATGTAGGATATCCAATGATGAGCCCAAGGAATATGAAATTGGAGACAAGCTCTATGTCTCTAAATCAAAGGATCATTGGTTTCCCAACAAATTCACCAAGAAGCGGATGGGACCTTTCGTGGTGAACAAGATCCATTTTGGGGGATTACAGCTGATGGACAAGAATGGAGTCCTATTTGAAGCCCAAGCTACATGGGCCCTGAAAATGCCACCTTGAGCTATATGGAAAGTCGGCCTAGCGACTATAAAATCTAGAGCGTGTACATAGACTCTTTTTTTTGGGACTTTTGAACTTTTTAGTTTTTGGTTTTTTTTGTTTTTTTTTTGTTTTTTGGTTTTGGTTTTATGTCTTTTAGAATATTTCATGTGGATAGTCTTGTTTCTTGTGCAATCTAACACTTTTTTAGGTCGGCAAGTATATAAGGATTGCGAAAAGTGGAATCGAGAAGTCCCTGAAAACAGTCAGAATCGACGAAGGCCAAGTCGACGACGACAAGGAAGAGCAGCCCAGACACTACTCGATCTCGAGTAGGCCAACTCGACATTGACAAGCCCAGATGCTCCTCGACTTTAGAATCCACTAGACGCAGACGAGCCTCCTCGAGATCGAGTACACCATACTCGAGATCGACGAGCAACCTACTCGACCTGCCCAGTTTTGTCCTCCTCGATGCATTATCTTGTGAGTTCCTTCCTTTACGCTTGTTTTTATTTGATTTTATACAGTGGGGACACTGTAAATTTTAAGTATGGGGTAGGGGAAGGGCTTACTTTGTGCATATTTGACCATATTTGACATATATGTGAATTTATTTCTTTGAATTGCTACATGGCTATTTTGGAATACATTATTGATTTATGTGCTTATATGCATGATTTCCAAAAATGAGAAAAATGACCCCCATTGAAAATTTTGATGTCATGGAAGCTTATATTGAACTCGACGATGCAAAACTGGATTCATTAGAGATATAGCATGAAATTGCCTAGTAAAGGGAAGTCACAATGAAGTACATATTTTAGATGAAAACCATGAAAGGAGGTAAATTTTGAAGTTGCTTTTGACATGTTGCATGATAAGAGGATGAAGGACTTTATATTTCCATACAAATGCTCATTGTTTATAATCCTAGCCTTACCTATGCTTATGCATTACACAAAAGCCATAATATGCCTTATTTCAATTATTGCTCCACATGATCTAAATATTTGCCATTCTTTACCTTATCCGGGGATTATGTTGAGAATGATGTTACATTATGGAGATTATCATATGGTGTTTGTGTTGTAATTATTATCATTATTGGAGTTTGGAAGGAAATTGTTTGAAATATATGGAAAATTTAATGAGTGAAAGAAAATCCAATCACCTCAGGAGATAAAGGTAGATTGACCCTGCTCTCTAAGATAATAGTTTGGAGAGATGTGACACATTGTGAGGAGTCCAAAGCACTAAGTATCCGGGGCCATTCATGACACCCATGTTTGCGACTCGCGAGAAGGCAGTGCTGAGGTTAGAGAGGTAAAAGCAATATTATTGATAAAAGCATTATGAAAGGTGATGAATCTAATGAGAAAGAATGTGGTATGAAAGTTTGGAAAGTACTCCATTTCCCCGGATCAAAAGCACCACATTGCCAAAAATTGCCCACTATTTAGCCTTTTACCAATCTACTCCTTATTTGAGCTTAAATTAAAGTCCTCTTGATTATTAATGCTTTGTCACATAAAAATTGTTTTTGCATAACCCTCCTTTTGTGAGTAGATGTTGCTTTTGTATATTTGCACATGCATGGATCTGTGACACTAGTACCTTTTCGAGGATGGTAATTGACTGCAGGGTTATATAATAATGAATCTAATATGTTGAGAGTTTTTTATTTCTTCCCCTGAATGACAAATAAAGGTATTGCTTGAGGACAAGCAAGCTTAAGTATGGGGTGTTTGTTGTGAGCTGAATCTGCCATGTTTTACACTTACATTTATATCGATTTCTGCATACATTTCATTCATTTGGGCTAAGATAGTACAGAACCTATGTAGTTTATGTTTATTTGCCAAATTATGGAATCTACACCAGTTTCTGTTTAAATTCGCAAAATTTGAGGCATTTTACAACAATTCTAAGGAAGGTCGGAAAAGCTCAGAAAACCACTACAGAAGTCCAAGGTCAAAACAGCAGCGGAACCAGTCGAATCAAGCTGAGAGCCAAGGTTACTCGATCTCGACGAACATGTCCGAGCACAGGCCTTGTCGACTAGGAGCAGTGTCAAGAGCCAGACCAACCCAGCTCCGGAAGCCAACTCGATCTCGACAAGACCTAGTCGAGACCGACGAAGCCTAGACGCCACACCCGGAGTCGAGAAGAAGAGCTGATCGAGAAGCCGAGGACGAAGACGCCGAGCACAATCCTAGTCGATCTCGATGAGACCTTGTCGAGATCGACGAGCCACCTAGCGCTAGTCCGAGTCCATGCCGAAGAGGTCTACTCGACATCACCAGAGAGCCATCCTCGACCACAACTCTAGTTGATCTCGAGGAGCCCTAGTCGAGATCGATGACGCCCAGGAGCCCAGGTCCGAGCCTGTCGAGCAGAGTCACCCGAGAAGTCCAGTCGAAGATGAATCCAAGTCGAGATCAACAAGCCCTTGTCGAGATCGAGTAGACCAGATTCCAGAAACGCGTCGACATGAGCAGTCCGAGTAGAGTTGGGAATCCTTGGACATGAAGGAAGTCGAGATCTATCCAAATTTGATCAAGTCTATCTATGGAAGGAAGATCTATCAACATGAAGACATATTACCTAGTTTAGATTTATCTTTTCCTTTAAAGATTTAATTCCCTTGTTGCATTTATTTATCCTTAAGCATTTTAGATATAATTTCAGATATAGATAGGAGATTCTATCCTTGGTTAGCAAGGATTAGAAGGCTATAAATAAAGCCCTAGGGGCTGAGCATTAGGCATCTCATTCCAATTCAGAAACACAATCAATTTCATTCAAGTAAGTAGGAATTCTAAGGTTTTTAAGGTTTTGGCTTTCTACGAAAGTTGATTGCCGGGATTGTAAAGGCTTTGAATTTAGTTAATGCAAGTTTCTTTTTATACATCACTGTCTACTATTGCGATGAGGCGTGAGTAGTTCACCCACTTCTGGGGCTGGGGTGAGCCCGACGGTGGCCATGTGAGGAGATGCAGTAAAGGTCAGATCTTGTTATGCAATTCGTCTTCTATCCCTATGAGCATGATTCTTTTGCGAGAGTTGAAGGTGATCCTTGTTTGTGTTATTGAAGCGAAAGTGATCTTAATACAACTTGGATTAATTATGTGAAAAGGGTTAGTAACAATTAGGGTTTATGCGAAAGCCTCTATATGCCTATTTGTTAATAACGAAAGTTATTTTGATGGAAAGCATGATCTTTTATGCCTTTATGTGTTACTTTGCATGGTTATCGTTGTGGTGTTGATACCCTGGCCTTGGAAGTCTTTTATTATATTGAATTTATTTCGTCGGAAATCTGAGTTTTGGGTTCGAAATTTGCAATTTAAGTTTTCTGTCTTTCTAGTCGATACAGAGGTAGAGCTGGCCTACTCGATCTCGAGTAGGGTCTTGTCTAGGTCGAGTTGAAGTTTCTGTTCTGTTGTCGATTTTGCAGTTTCTGTTTTCACTGTTGGTAGTCGATCTCGAGTAGGCTTTGTCGAGATCGAGTAAGCTTCTGTTTTGCTTTGTTCTTTACTTTCTTTACTTTCTGTCTTTGCTTTTGTTTCTATTTTGCTTTGTTCCTCTGTTTCTGTTTTTTCTGTTGCTTTTGTGAGATCTGTTGCTACCTGAGAACTGCTGACGTGCTTCCTCGTGGATTCGATCCTGACAACCTTCTACTACAACGGGAGGAAGTCTTGTATTTATTTGCTCGGACAGGGAAGTCAGTCTGATCTTTATTTTATATTTATTTCATACTTGACCATCCTCCTGGAACAACAATATGTGGTGGTGCTTTCTTCTTGGGCATGAGTCGATTGATTCCGCGGTGAGATGGATCGGAAAGTGGCAGGTAGATTGAGGTTTTCGGATGGGTCATTGGTTGTGTAAGATGGAGTGCAGGAAAGATGTGTTAGCTTGGATAGAGCCGAGTGAGTTAGGACTTGTCAGATATAGTTATTAGTGAGTATAATTGATCTTCAAGGTGGGTATTAGGTGAGGAGTAGAGTTAGCATGGCAAGATTTTGGGGGAGAGGTTCTAGTTAGAAGTGTCGGTAGGTAGTGGGTGCAAGTATAGGTGATTAGTGTAGTTCTAGAGGTGGATGAGTGAGCTAGGAGTGGATCGGGTGAATGTGCCTGGGGGGAGAGTGTCTAGGTAGTCCAGGAGCGGATTGTGGGCAACACTATTGATGAGCGATTAAGGAATGTCTAAGGAATCATAGGATTCGGGACTAGGTTGTATGTGCGGTGATTGGGAGCAGTTTCGGTAAAGGATGAGGTTGATGAAGTGATCAGGATGAGTAGTATAGGGTTGCTTGAATTGGGAAATTATCGATCCTGGATATTAGGTTGTTCATATCAGGACTGCACGTGTGATGAGTAATTGAGGATTGTTTGCATAGAATTGGCAATGCTTCGAGAATTCATCAGTGAAGGATTTCTAGATGCTTTGTTGGAGGATTGTAGCATAGGGAATGAATAGGGATTTATGAGTGGGGGTTATTGTGGTTATTGAGGTATTTGAGGATGTGAGATGAGTCTTTCAGGAAAGGTTGGTAGCTAGGAAAGGATGTCGTTGAGATTTCTAGTAAGACTGTGTCCTTGAGGATGAGATAGAGAGATTAGGATCTTGGAATTGAGAATTAAGTAGGGCAGACTGTATCGGAATGTTAGAGGATGAAGGATTTTAGAAGGTTGGTGAAAGGGAGGTACTTGGGAAACTAGGATGAGGACGATTTAGGGATGTTGCGAAAATGATGATCGGTAAAAAGAGGGCTTTGGATGGTAAGGTGTCATGGTTAAGAAGTAGGAGCTTGAGGCATTTTAAGAATATGAAGAGATGAGGAACTAGAGTAGGACGACTTGAGGATTTCGAATAGTTAAGGTTTAGTAAGATTTGGAATGAGAAAATTTGGGAATATGTTGGGAAGAGGATCTAGGGTAGATCGGCTTGAGGAGTCATGAGTGGTTCAGGTTTCGTGAGCTTTGGAATTGGATGAGTAGGTAGAATCCGTGGTTGGTCTTTGAGGATAGGTGCCGGTGATGAGGCCTTGGTAATTCGGGATTGAGGGTAGTGCTAGATTGGATTCTACGATAGAGTTGAAGAGGATTTGGATTGGAGTGTCAGGTGTGAGATGGACGATATGAGTTAAGTTCTTAGAGGTGGATGGTTAGTGAGAGTGGTTAGTGGTGCGGGAAGTATGATCATGTTAGCAAGGTGATTCGAGAAGTCTCTTTGGGAGATACCGGTCAGGCGGAGTCTTGAGGGTCTAGGAAAAGTAAGGGATATTGTTAGGAAGCGTCTAGATCGTTCGTGAGAGCAGTTCAGTCGAGGACTTGGGATTTCTCTTAGAACGTGAATATGGGACTAGTAGAGGACCCTTAGGGCGAGGATGTGTCTATAGGGAGTCTTGGTAGATGGTTGAAGTGTTCAGCTTGACAGAATAGGAAATCGGGCAATCGTGAGCTCTGAAGTATAAATTTCGATGGTTGAGTGGACGATTAGGATTTGAGATTGGAGTATTGAAGCAAATGGATCCTTAGACGGCTTGATGACGTAAGAGTTGGGGTACCTAGTAATTGATTTGGGATGTAGGCTTTGAATTGCGGATAGTTTTGAGGCTATAGAGATTGTATGCTAAGCTGAGTGCAATGGTATGTAGAACTAGTATCAGATTTGAGTTGGTAGACTTAGGTGAGGTTGATCTTGATGCGAGAGATAAGGAGTAGCGGTCGTGTTTTGTTATGGTTGGTAGTGATAGGCAGATTCTCTTAAGGATGTGACTTAGGGTTGTGTGTTACTTGGGGTCAAGTGTTGTGCGAGTTCTATGCTATAGACGATGTTGATCCCCTGATGAATTGCCATAGACAATAATGAATTGTTAGTACTAACAGAGTTACCTACTGAACTTGATGAAATGGTAGTGTATGGATGTACTTGCTTGCCTCTAATGTGATGATGCTTGATAGTTAGCATAAGTACGATGTGCTTATCTGACTGATATGATGTGCAACTTCTGTGGTATGATATGATGAATTCTACTATGTGTGATGTTGTGCTAGATCTGTTACGGCATGTGAGTACCCTAACATGAGTATGATCTGTTTATGAATGTGTGGTACGATTGCTATGTTATACGATTGTTATATGTTATAAGATGATGTGAATGGGAATTGCTAGGATGCTAGAACTGAATTGATGAAATGTGATTCTAACTTGGAACCTAGGAAAGAAATATAGGATTATCCCTTAGAGGTGGATGATTCCACCTCCTGAAATTTGAAACTTGCTTGACTAACATCGGGTTAAGGGATTTTGCATGATGTCAAAAGGAACTAAATTGGATTTTGTGAAATTGAACGCAATCGAGAATTATAATGATTTTGAGACAAATCCTTTTCGAACTGAGAACTCCATTTGACCTTTTTTCGACCCGAACCTGCATTATGACGCCCCACGAAATGGATGCAAGCATTTTACAGGGGCCCTTATAGACTGTTTGCTAAGACCTAGTGGAGATGTAATTCTTTTCGAGTTATGATATAACCGAGAAGTTGGGGTAAGGATGTGGTAAGGGCCCATATCACACTCTCTCTACGACCTATCGGGGATATTATGATCATGACGACGGTACTGTGAGAATCTCATAGGGGCACTTATGAGGTACTTACGGGATCAATGGAATGATCTTTGGACTCACCTATTCCAACTTCATCCCCTACCTTGGTTTGGTTTTAGTCTCGGGGACGAGACTTGTTTTTAGAGGTGGATGATGTAAAGGCTCGGATTTCTTAAATCCTAATTTTCGGAAAAAGGAAACTAAAAATGAATTTAAAAACGGAATTTAATGGAAAACCCGCTAACTCGGATTTTAGAACTCATAGAACGGAATTCCTACCTAAAACAAAATTTTAAAAACTAACTTAACATGGAGAAATCTTCCTCGGATGTTCGAAAATCAATTTTGATCGAGTCGGGATTTTGGTTCGGATGTCCTTAAATTCTTTTCTTTTCCCTTGGGACCACTTGTGGGTCTTGTTCTCTCCCTCTCACCCGAATTCAGGCAGCAAAATCATATCATTTTCCCCACTTTTGACCATTGGTAGCAACAAGAACAACCCTCTAGGCTCTAGCTGTATCTACCCTATTTTGTGCAAACACCAACTCATCCTTATTTCTAGCAAGAAGTCAACAACCCCTTTGGTTCTTGCTCTGCAGTTCCCACGCCAAAACCCAAATGGGCTCACTCTCCCATTTGATTTCCTTGAACTATAATCTCCCCTATTCCATTTAAATGAAACATCCCCATCTCCAACTCTCTCTCTTCTCCTTCAAACTCCTCCCTCCTCCTTCCTAATTTCGCTCAGCACCCCCCCTCTTTCACTAATTGGTTTCAAATGTTCACACCCACACCTTACCCTCATCCTCCCACCTCTGTCTCCTCCTTCCAATTCCTTTTCCCCATCTCTGTACTTCCTTCCCTATCTCTTCTTCTACTCGGCAGCATCAGCAACAACCTCCACACCGTCACCTCCTCGTCGCCGACTAGGAGCAGCAGAAGCTATGTTCCTCCTCCCTCCTTGGCGTTTCCGAGCAGCCAGCGCCACCAGAAGAGCTCCGGATCCAGCAGCGCAGCCCCTTGTCCACTCCCTTCCCCTGTTTCCGATTTGGAACCGGTAAGTGTTCGTTTCCACTCCTTCCGCCTCCTTCCTATGTAAAGCTTTCGGCTTTAATGTTCCCACATGCCCTCTAGGCCTTCTCGCTTGAAGAACCGACCCTGGCGCGCCAACAGCAGCCTCCATGAGCTCCGTTCCGGTGAGATTTCAAACCCTCGGTGAGCACCTATCCTCTTCTTCTTCTTTCCTTTCAGATTCAGAATGTGTGTGTGTGCTTCGGAAACGAAGTTTGGGTGGCCGGAGCCCAGCTCCACCGCCGCCGGCAACCCGTCCTCCTCCTCTCTTCCCTTCTCCTTTCCAGATTTCGAATGGGAGCTTTGCTTACTCCGTTCTGTCTTTCCGGGCAGCATATGGGGAAAGAAGACCTCGTGGGTCCCACTTCCACTTCAGTTGCCACATCAGCCGACCCCACCTCTTTCTTTCTTCTCTTCCAATTCGGCTTTACAAAATAGAGAATGGAAATGGTTAATTGGGCCTGTTTTGTGGGCCAGATTGTTTGACCAAAATCAAAGTTTTTGGGCCTAATTTCTTTTCAAAACAAAGACAAATGATTTGGGTCTATACTTATGAAATGGGTTCGGTTTTGAAAGGTTTTAAACAAGTGAGGCTCAGTTTGGCATTTCACAATTATAAGGGCGGTTTTGCTAATTAACAAAATAAAGGGGTCGATTGATAAATTTTATAAAATAAGAGGCTGATTTTATTAAATAAAAATTGTTGAGATTTTACAGGATTTAGAAATATAATATTATTGGGTGATTTGAAACAAAGTTAATATTATGAAACTTGAACATAAAAAAGGGTATTGTCGGATTAAATCGAAAAAGTAATTTGACGAGCATTTTCAAAAGGTTGGGATTTCTAACTATTTGACTCGGATTTTGAAATGGTTTTGGAACTAACTTGGGAATTTTGTGATCGATGACTAACTAGCATGATGATATGATTGATTGACTAATAGCATGTTTTGCGTGGACTACTGGCATGTTGGTTGACTAATGGCATGATGAAATGTTAAAGTTATGTATCGTTAACTTATGCCTTATGATATATGATGAATATGATGACCTTGAGAGATATGACTATGCGAATTATTATTGCGAATATATGAATTCTATGAACATATGAATGTGGCTAAATGGAACGATGAGAATGACGTGGTCTTGCATAATGTAGTGAATGGTTGAACTTGATGTATTGACGGTTACGATATGGTTCTTATTCCCGTTGAATGATGTGTGCTTTGTATGACTGAATGGTTAGATATAGACTTATATGTGTTCTGCTATATATCTAGGTGATACCTTGTGTTTATGATTGATATGTGCCGGACCTTCCATTATGTTGTTCTGCATATCCAGGTGAGTTCCTATATGAGCTCACTCAGATTCGAAAAGAGATCTCCCTGCTTGTAGCCATGTGCATACTAGGTGCTTGCATTCATAATAGAGCATGCCATGTAGTATCCTGCTAGGATTGCACTCATGATTGAGCATTCGTTTACTCATTGCTTTTGTAAACAGAACGGCCGTTATCTGTGAAGTAACTAGAGTCATTGCTAGGGTTATAGGACGACCTAGTCTCATCGGGTCCCGTCCTGAGTCAATCGAGTCATGAACTTCCTTATATTATGAGATGCCTGCGGGCTTTATTGTGGATACGGGTTGGGCATGCGTGCCACCCGATTATATGGAATGCATACACGAGCTGTCCAGTCTCCACCCTATCGGAAGGGGGGGGGGGGGGAGGTTGGAGAGGGATATACCACTTGGTATTCGGTGCTAAGGCCTTATTATATTTATGCACTTGATCTTAGGACCATGCTAGTGTGTTAATATTCCGCCTTACATCTAGAAGCATCTTTATTAGGACTAGCGTGTGTATATGTCTGCTTGTTTGAGATTATATTGCGTAGGGCTTCGATCTGACACCGCCCTGCATACATTTTTTTTAGGTTTGTTTTATAGCATGATTATTCCTTGTTTTCGTGACGTGGGGACTCTCTTGGGCGATCTCAAATAAATGGTTTAACTCCACTAACATTGTATATTAAATTTCGATAAATACGCTTATTAATTTGGTTTTGACTCGGCTCTGCCGTGTCACCCTCTTGTATTACACCTTGATTCTACTATTTGCATGAGTGTTGGTTTTCCACGCTTAGACTTATGACATTTACAGGGGACTTCCCCGGGGATTCCAACGATCCCTTCGAATTTTGGGTATGAAATCCCATTTCAAAATGTTAGGATAGAATTTCAAACTTTCAACCTATACTCGGGGCGCAAGATCCTAACGAGGGGTTTCATCCCTCGAAACGTAACCCGGGAATCATAATCCCGGGCTGTTACAAGCACAAATAGATGAAACGACACTGACATAGGGTTAGCTTAATTTAATTACAAAAAGAGAGAAAAGAAATAGGTGAAAAGGGATGGATATTCCACCAATTTTTACAAAACCTAGGACACTCCTCTAATTAGAGCGAAAATTTGTCCATTCGGCACAAATTTTCTCTATAAATTATATATTTAATGTTTTCTTTCAATATAATTTTAAAATTAAGTCTTCTTTAGTTTTTGTATATTTTTTGTTTCTCTCAACTATTAAAATAAAAAAACATATTAACAATTTTAATATTTTTTCAATATAGATATATTTTAAAAATCTTCTTAATAGGTATACACAACAACTTCTCTAGTGAGAAACATGATCCATCAATAGTATTTTGCAAGTATTATTCCACGAGAATTAGGACAATTAAACTGCTGCAAGTATTGGTGGGTAAAGAGTAAAGACCAAGTCTTTGGTCTGAATTATTTTAATTATTCAGCATGTTTAATTTCATAGTAATCAATTTCCTAAATTGTTGCTTAATTTTTCGAACCCAAACCCTAAAATTCATAAGTCGAAATTGGAAGCTTCAAACCATGATTTGAGTTGGAATTCACAATCTAGATTACTAATCCCACTCAATAAAAAGTAAATTGATAGGTATGATTTTGAAATTTCAGGAAAAACCTATTCAAATTCAAAATTTTCGCAAGGCAAGTATGTTCACCTTTAGGCCGAAACCCGCTGTGCCGTTCAGAAGAGTCACCACCCGCGTTGCCGCCGCCCCTCTCTCAGCCATCGCCGCCCCTGGGAGTCACCAGTTGCCCGTCGGCCTACCGCATGTGCACTTCGTCTTCCTCCGTCTGCTATCGCACATACGTCTTCTCTTCTCTGTTCGTCTCTCGCTCGAGAAGGAAGAGGATGAAAAGGGTAGTATTTGTGAAATGCCTCCACAAACTTTTATTTGTTAATATTACACTACTCACCCTTCACAAACTTTAAAACCACGTTTTTTGGACAAAGTCAAACTTCAGGGCGCGAGACAAACTTTTCGAAATATCAGGGTTACCAGGCGAAATATCTGAAACTCTTATTTACCACACGAATTACGCGAAACCCCAGGGTTACCAGACGAAATTTCCGGAAAAAAAAATCAAATTTTTTTTTTAACTTGCTCAAATTATATTCCTGCCCCTTTGATATGTAACATCAAACAGGAATAACTAACCAACCATACAAAGTGAAGGAATAAAGGTTGGAATCTGCTTCTATCGAGTGAAATGAAAACACCACACGTCCATCCTCTTTATAAAAATCAGCCAAATATGACTACGTACATACAAAGCATATATTATATATAGTAAATTATATGATACACATGCATAGTGTAATTTTCACCAGGTCCGTCCATTGGGGTGTGCAAACAGTCCAACAGAACAGAGTCTCAATTTTTTATGGGGCCCCAACTAATAATTTATTTATACCTATTATATTTATTTCTTTAAATATTACATTGTTTTCTCAGCCCAAGTGGTAAAAGACTCAAGGTTTTTAAAGCTATAGGGGAGTTCGATTCCCAACAGCTTCATTTACTGATTCTTTTGGCCCTTTTTGTTATTTTTTTAAAAACACACTCCTTTTGTATACTGTGTATATTACTATAGTTTTTCTTTTCTTATTTTTTTCGTTACTTTTTTTTCAAATAATTTTTTTCCCAAAAAATTCTCCTAATTTGTAAGAAAAACAACTATTTTCCTCCTCTATTACTAAATTAGCAATTTAAACTGTTTGAAAATTTCTTGTACAAAAAATTTAAAAACATATATATAACAATATAAATACAATGAGTTAAAATCTAATACTCCACAAAGAGTAGTCCTATATTACATTTATCTTGGCCTAGTTTTACCATTTTTAAAATTTAAAATTTTAAAATATTTTTAATGCTAATTTACTTCATATTTTGTAATTAAAATTTATTATACACTCTGGATTGTGGATTGAACAGGGCCCCCAAAAATCATGGTTAAATATGGTAAATATCCATTTTTCATGTCAAAATTAAGTAAATGTCCAATTTTTTACATAATTAAGTAAATGTCCATTTTTTCCAAAAATACCCCTCCTTCCCCACCCCTTACCCTTCCTCCTTCCCCTTTGACCATTTTTAATTTTAACATTTACTAGTCAATATTGACCATTCCGGTCAACGTCTGCATTTGGTGACAATTTTTTTATGACAGTTGAGTATATTTTTCCGGTGACAATTATTTTGGTGACAATTGGTTTTGGTGACAATTGATTTTTTGTGACATTTTATTTTTTCTGGTGACAGTTAGGGGAAAATCTTTTCTAGTGACAATTGATTTTTTTTTGTGTGATAATTGTTGGTGACAAAAATAATTGGGTGAGAATTGATTTTCTTCTGGTGGCAGTTGCGAGTAACACTTTTCCTCGGTGACAAATGGGGTATATTTGCTAATAGATGATTTTCCTGATGACAATTGTTGGTGTTTCATATTGTTTAATCAACCGTATTGTCACCAACTTATAAAAAACATTGTCACCAACCTCTTTTAATTTCAATAATCTATTGACACCAACAATAAAACAATGTAACCGACCTATTCTCATCAAGCTTTGGTCAATCTATTGTCACCAATCTAGTGTCAACCGCCTAATTTTAGAAATTAATTGTCACCAACGACAAAACAGTGTCACTAACCAATTGTCACCAACTACAAAGCACTTTCATCAAACTAAAATCTTTACAATGCTAATGTTATCACTTTTTTCATCTAATATTAACACATTTTTGTTACAAAACTGAAACACTAGAACAAGGGGATCATAGACCCAATAGGGGCTAAACCTGAGCAGACAAAACTTTGATGTACAGTATAGTTTAGGGTTTAGGGTTTAGTCTTTAGGGTTTAGGGCCAAGGCCCTAAACCCTAAACCCTAAAATGTGTGTACAGTACCAATGTTATTAGATTTGTCATCTAATATTAACGCTTTTTTTTTACGAAACTGAAACCCTAGAACTACGGGAGCATAGACCTTAGATGGGCTAAACTTACATTATAGCTAAATGAGATATAAATTCCATTTGTCACCAAAACAGAATATATAACTCTACCAATTGTCACAAATCTAAAAAAAACAATCAAATAACAACATAAATTCAATTTGTCACCAAAATAGAATATATAACTCTACCAATTATCACAAATCTAAAAAAAAAACAAAATAACAACATAAATTCCATTTGTCACCAAAACAGAATATATAACTCTACCAATTGTCACCAATCTAAAAATAACAACAAAAATTCCATTTGTCACCAAAACAGAATATAAAACTCTACCAATTGTCACCAATCTAAAAAAAAAACATAAATTCCATTTGTCACCAAAACAGAATATATAACTTTACCAATTGTCACCAATCTAAAAATAACAACATAAATTCCATTTGTCACCAAAACAGAATATAGAACTCTACCAATTGTCACCAATCGAACAAAAACAACAAAATAACAACAAAAATTCAAATTGTCACCAAACAATGAAGCAAACCCCTGATAGTCTCATTTAAATTGATAATATAGAATCAAGCTAAATACTAATTGTCACCAAAAAAAGTCATAAAATATGATAGAAACATAGTGTCGCCAAAATGGGGGAAAGTTTCACATAAAAAAACACATCTCATCAAAATTGTATAACACTGTCACCAAACAAATTTGATTAATTGTCACCAGTATTAATTGAAACAAAAAATCTACTTAAAAGAATTGTCATCAAAATCAGTATATGTAAAAAAAAAAAAAGCGTTGCTTTCTCCTTCCATAACTTCCTGTTTCGTTCAGTTTTGACTATCAAAATCAACCATTCTCCATGGATCTTCATCTTCAATGTCATATATTGCACCTCTTTCTCGACAAATCTTCACTTCCATCTTCAATTGCTTTTGGACAAACTTATTTCTCAACACAAATTCAATCATCCAAAGCCTCCTATCATTTCTTCATTCGACCCTTTTTGTAATTCAGCCGACCAAAATTAAACTCACTAGTACAAAACTGAGATTTTATTACATAACTATTTATGCCGGAGGTTCAATTTGTGAAATAAAAACCTTAAAATGATTTAATTTTATTCTCCTAAATACTGAAAAATAAATATTGTAACGGCCCGGGATTATGATTCCCGAGTTACGTTTCGAGGGATTAAACCCCTCGTTAGGACCTTGCGCCCCGAGTACAGGTTGAAGGTTTCAAAACTTACTTTAATGTTTTCAAAGGGGGGATTTCATACCCAAAATCGAAGGGATCGTTGGAATCCCCGGGGAAGTCCCCTGTACCTGTCGTAAGTCTAAGCGTGGAAATCAGAAATCATGCGACTAGCGAAAACAAGTGTAATACAAGAGTGTGCCACGGCAGAGCCGGGTCAAAACGGAGTCTAAAGTGTAAATCCAAAAATATAATCAGAGTCTGGTGAAGTCTATACCCCAGCGCTCACTCTCCGCCGACAAAATGACTCGCGCAATAAGCAAACAGCACCGATAGGATGAACATAAATAATACCTAAAAAATTGATATGGGGCGGGATCAGATCGATGCCCACTTAAATCTGCATCCCAACCATAAGCACACATATACGCTATACCTAATAAAGATGCTTCTAGATGCATGGCGGAATATTAACACACTAACATGCTCCTAAGATCAAGTACATAATAATAATAAGGCCTTAACACAGAATACCAAGTGGTATATCCCTCTCCTACCTCCACCCCTTCCGATAGGTGGAGACTGGCCAGCTCGTGAATGCATTCATTCATAATAGGGCGGCACGCATGCCTAACCCGCTCCACAATAAAGCCCGCAGGCATCTCATAATATAAGGAAGTGCATGACTCGATTGACTCAGGGTACCCGATGAGGCCGGGCTACCCTATGACCCTAGCAATGACTCTAGTTACTTCACAGATAACGGCCGTTCTGTTTACATACGCATAAAGAAATGGGATGCTCAACGTAGATGCAACCTAGCATGGTACTACATGGCATGCTGATCATGAATGCAACACCTAGTATATCATGCACATAAAGCAGGGAATAACTCTATTCAATCTGAGTAAGCTCCGAAGAGACTGACCTGGCTATGCAGAACAGCATAATAGAAGATCTGGCACATATCATTCATAATCACAACGTATCACCTAGATACACATCAGAATATATATGTATAAGTCTACGTCTAATCATCCAAGCACTCAAGCATATCATTCAACGGGAATAGCAACCATATCGCAATCATCATCCCGTCAAGTTCAACCATTCATCATATTGCCACATTCACATTCTCATAATAACATATCCGTATGTATCTCAACAGTTCATTATAGTTCATAAAGTATAAGTCAAGCGATACTTAATTCTTACATCTCATGCCATTAATTATTCATACATGTCATTAGTCCACACAAAACATGCTATTAGTCACTCAATCATATCATCATGCTAGTTAGTCATCGATCACATAATTCCCATATTAGTCCCGAAAACCATTTCAACTCCTTGTGGAAACCGGACTTCAGTCTTCAAGACAATTATTTCAAACAACTCGACAAAGTTATGATGTTTCCCCAAAAGCATCTTTAAATCAACTTATTTTATTATTTTATCAAAACAGATTCGATAAGTGTTAAGGTATTTTCAAAGTTCCTCTTTTTATTTTATAAAACCAATTTCCAACCTTCTCCAAATCCTTTTCTCGTTTAAAGGAGGTTCGAGGACGTCGGAGGTGTGCTCACCGTCGTTCACGCTCTTCGGAGGCGGAATCAGTGCTCGCCTGGACTAGGACGGAGGAAGGAGTCATAAAGGTGCGGATTTACGAGGTTTTAGGTCGGAGATGGGGAAGGAGAAGCTTACCGAGTTCGATTCGCTGAAAAAAACGATCGATCGGAGATCGATTGGGCTCGTCGGAGATCCTCTGGGCAGCCCTGGCGGCTTGGTTGCACCTTCGGACGTCGGGGAGGGTGTGAAGGCGCTCAGATAGCTGCTGGCTCTCGGCTCTGTCTTCAAACAGGGTTTGGGTGCTCGGGGTCCTCGGAGCTGCACTCGGTGTGCGCTCGGGCTGCGCTCGGGGGTGCTGTGGTGGCAGGCGGCGGCGCAGAACAGAGGTGCTGGTGGTGGCGACGGAAACAGGACAGGGAGGTGGCTTGAAGCTGAGAATGAAGGAGGAAAATGGGGAAGGGTTGTCACTTGGAAGGAGGAAAACAGTGGTAGGGATGAAGGAATGAGCAGGAGGGTGTGAAGGAGGGGAGATGGGTTTATGCCCTTGATTGGGTTCAACCACAAGAATGAGGAGATAAGGTTGCGTGTTGTTGCCTTCAGAAATCAAAAGTGTAGGTGCTACTCCAGGTGCTACTATCGACAAAAGATGGGTAAGAGGAGAGCTTGACATATTCTATAAATGAGTGAAATAAAGTGAGGAGGGAGAATAGAGGTCAAACTTTTCCTTAATTGCCCAAACACCATCACAATTCTTATCCATATCCTACCCCCAAATAACAATTAATTTAAAGTTTGGATGAGGGATGGAAGAAGGACACAAGGGGAAGAAAACAAATACCCGAACAAATAAATCCTGAAATTGGTTTCCGATGTTAGTCTCTCAAATTTATGTTCTCTCGATCAATTAGATTTTCAAAAAAAAATTCAAAGAACGATGTTGTCATGTCAAATCAGTTCCTAAAATTTTATTTTAGGTCGAAAATCCGTTCCATGAGTTCTAAAATCAGAGTTAGCGAGTTTTCGTTAAATTTCCCTTCTAAATTCATTTTGATTTTACTATTTCCGAAAAAATTAGGATTTAAAAATCCTATCCTTTACAAATATATGCCGGATATTACAATTTATGTCCGGCATAAATGACAACGAAATATTAAAAGACCCTAGTTATTTATGCCGGGCGTGTCAAATTTTTTATCCGGCATAAATAATATGGGAATCCGGCATAAAAAGCGAATAAAATTACCTAGACATTGTTTATACCAAATAAAAATATCCGGCATAAATAAGCGTTTTGTTTTCGGCATAAAAAGTAATAATTTTGGAAAGGAGCGCTCGCTGGTCTCTCCCAAACCAAACCCTCGAAAGACTGAGTTCCTCGACTTCGCTCCTCAGCGCCTGGGGCGGCCTCCACTCCAGTCGGCGACCCTCAGCGCCTGTGGCGGCCCTCCACTCCTCGTTGGCGGGGGTCTTCACTATGGAGGTCTTCGCCGGGATCTTGTTGGCTGCTCCTATTCGCCTGCCCTAATCGACTTCACTCAGCCTCGCCTTCGCTCCTCTTCGCCAGCCCTAATTGAAGCGCCGGCAACCCTCCTCTTCGCTCAGCCTCGCCGGCGGCCCTCCTCTTCGCTCAGCCTCGCCGGCGACCCTCCTCTTCGCTCCACCCTAACTCTGGTCCTCTTCGCTCACTGCTCCCTTTTCGTTCACTTTCTTCGCTGTCTCTTTTCTTCTCCTCTGTCCATCTTTATTGCCGATTTGCCGCCTTTGAAATCGTAGCCGCCGCTACATGCCGCCTTTGCTCTCTGCTCTTCCCCACTGCCTCCTCTCTTTCTCCTGCAGTCCCTCTCTTATCCGACACCGGAGGTCAGTTCGATTTCGCGCATTTCGTTTCTTCCACTGATCGGCTTTTGTTTACTCGAAATTGAAGTTATTGTTTACCCCCATTGATGTTAGACTTTAACCCTAATTTCTTGTTCTTCGTTTTTATTTTGTTTTAGTTGTTTCATGATTTGAATTTCATTTTTATTGAAATTCCATGTTCTTCATTGCTTCAGGCCACAACCTCTCTCTTAATTTCAAATTGGACAGTATGGTTGTGGCTTGATTCCAACGTCTCAGGTGAGCTTCTTCCACAACCATATAAACTCCAATTTCCTACTCTCTTCAAAGTGCGAATTACTTGCTTAAAATTTGGGGAATTTGCTCCTTGTGGTTATGATTAGAGGTTCGACAAAATTGGGGTTTAGATATTGTAACTTGGTGGTTGTTTACTTTTATGCCTTCAAGGTGTTCGTAGAAATGTTTAAGAGAGATTTTGGGTTGATTGGGTAGACATAGGTTTACATTTTTAGTTTATGAGATTGATAGCTTGGTTAATGTGTGTTTAAAATTATCCAGAGATTTTATTAAGGTTTTTAGTGTGTTTCTTCGCTGTCTTTGAACTTAATTTCTAATTTGTTGTTAAAATTTACCTATTGGCATTCCTCTTCTTGTTTGTTCTTATTCTTTATAGATTTTGTTTCTTCAACGAACTTTAGTTCAATGTTGTTGCACTATACCTTGTTGTTCTTTTGAGCTCTATCTTGTTCAGTTCTTTATTATCTCCTTTTGTTGTTTTTGCTATCAATTGTTACAGGACTCGGTGGATAACACCACCTGAGACGACTGCCCGTTCTCCATCTTTACCTATTTCGTCCCACTCTCATTCTTCCACCACCTACTTCTCGAAGTCACCGCTTCAGCAACTTCAGCGCCTCTCCAAGGTTTGTGGCCTGCCTAATTTCCTGTCGTTTTTGGGTTTTGTCTACTCTTTTTGTTCTTCTAATTTTTTACTTCTAAAATTCGTTCGTCATAGTTTCGAATTTCATATCCAATTTGCTAGCATCTGGAGATCGGGAAGCATGGTTGGGGCTCAACTCCGACATCTCAGGTGAACATCTGCCACCATCTCTTGCGGAGTAAGTTATTCTCTGTCCATATCCTAATAGATACTTTCACATGATTCTTTGCCCATACCCTTGTTTGAATGAGAGGCTTCCATTCTCCCTATAAATAGAGGCCTTTGTTTTTTGATAGCCCACACTCACAAGTCCCACCTTCTTCAACAAATGAGCTGCCCACACCCCCAAAGTTGCAGAGCCTTTGTAAAGGTATGTCCTCTTTTTTCTTCTTCTTTTCAGATTATTTAATTCTTGATTCAGCAATTAGCCTAACATTACCATGAATGGATAAATGTGTAGATTCTTCAATTCTGTCTGGGTAGCTCATCAAACTATATACTTGTAATACCTGTGTGCTGAATTTATGTTTGTGTATGGGTGTTAAATTGATTGATTTGGTGCTTAATTTCTGGTGTTCATAGGCTCGCGAGTTTCCGGTTTCCATTAGCGTGTTGGTTGAGATCGATGTGTTATCGAAGCTGCTATGTTCACCTATGAGGTAAATTAACGGAATTGGGAGCTTGCTAGCTAGCTTTTGACTCCAGTTATAGATTGTCTTGTATATATCATCAATCGCGTGTTATGTTACGGGACCAACTTTCGTGCCCAAACAAAACAAATAATGGACCAATGTTCGTCTCAAATTGTTTGTTGGTCCATCCTATATTTCCTATATATGTATCAGAGTGTTTTTTCTTGCGTTCATTGGCTTGTTCACAAAATCTGGCATTTCATCAAAAAAGAAAGAAAGAAAGGAGTAGCTAATACATCCAAATTTTACAGTTACCATATATCTGCATTGGGTTTCTTCAATCTTACAGTTACCATATATCTGCATTGTACATAATAATATACCATTAAATATCCCAGTACAAAATGTGTACAAACTAAATTGCAGTTGATGTATAAAATTGTAAGAGGTATTAATGTTGATGTATCTATTCGGCCCCTTCCCATGTATGCAACTAGCTAGATCTCATTTATAGCTGGCCTTCTACCACACCTGCCTTAAGTCCTAACATGATAGTATGCATCTCAATCCTTTCTTTTATCCTCCTTTGTTTCGCATAATAGATAGGTAGCTCGATCAATATCGGGTTGGCCTTCTAACTAGGGTGTGCAACATACTATATATGGATACATTTAGTGTTATATGTACCACATTTCTATAAGTTGTATCTATATATGTACTATGTATAGTACGTAGGGCAGCTTCCTTAAAAATTAGTACACTTGTGCGTCGCCAATAGAATAGTTTTCGTCATGCCTTTATGACCAGGTAATCGTTCTTGGTTAATTTACATATATAGCTTGATTTAGTTAGGGAAGTACTTATAGCTAGGGAGTGAGAAACCATTTTATAAATATATTGCAAAATTTCCCCCTTTTCCTCTATCAATTTATTCTTTGATCTCAGAAATTGTAGCTGGTGCTATATGTAATAGGCTAAAGCTATTAGCTTTCGTAACAATGTCTTTATGATTTTTCTTTTAGGTGAGCCACAAGTTGTCTCCGGTTCATGTGCTCATCGAGAGATAACTTTCATTTGGTGAGCTCGAGCATCTATCAAGATATGTACCCGGATGTGGCCATGCACTTACTTTCGTTTTACTTTATCAGGGACAACTTTTGTTTTAGCATGTTTACATTTTAGTTCTAAGGTTGATATATCATATGATTTACCCCGAATGTGATGTTGGTGGGTCAACTTAAACAATGGATTTGTAGTGGTTGTTGCTATGGTTTGGATGATATTTATGTATGGTTTGGATGATATTTATGTATGTTTTTGATGACATTTAACAGGGGGTTTATATTGATATTCTAAAAGTGCTCTTGAAAAATGACATTAAACTATATATCTCGGAAAAACGTCCGTTATAAAAGGTCATATTATATATCGGCCAGAATTAAAAAAAAAAAACATTAGTATTTATGCCGGACCTGGCTATTTTAAACCCGGCATAAATAGCTTGAGGTTTTTTTTAATAAAAAGATCAACTTCATTTATGCCGGATATTGCTATTATTTATGCCGGATATTTCTATTATTTATGTCGGATATTGCTGTTATTTATGCCGGACGTGTGGTATTTAGATCCGGCATAAATAACTATGTGTAAAAAAACACACAATTATTTATGTCGGGCGTGTCATATTAATATCCGGCATAAATAAAACACCCCATTTTTTATTACATTTACCTATACCCCGGAGATACCTTTTCGAATATCCGGCATAAATAGCCCAAATATCCGGCATAAAATCTAGTTTTTGTACTAGTGACTATAGATCTCATAGCAAGGGGAAATCAACCAACAGGGCAAGAAATTTGCACAATCGATCCAAATCAACAACCTAAATCGAGTACAAATTAGCACAATCAACAATTTCAAATTAAGATTCAAACAGTAAACTGTAAAGTAGAGAAAAACATATATGAACCCTAGTTGAGGGAATTCGAAATTGAAAAATCGAAGAAAGAGAAAAGATGATAAGAAAGGGAGAGGAGGAGAAAGAATCAATAACCTGGAAATTGCACAGAGGAAGAGTTGAATCGCAACCAGGGAGAGGCGGGGAGAGACGATCTTCAAGGAAGAGGAGGAGAGAGACGATCTTCTGAAGCGTTAGAGTTTTGCCTGCTTTGGCCTTTGGGACTATATATTCACATTAAATTAAAGAAGGTTAATTTAATTAATATAGGGGCAATTTGGGTATTATTAAAAAATTATGAACATTTATTTAATTGTCAAATGGATGTGAACATTTTCTTAATTAACCGTCATAAATGGATATTTCACCAAATTATTCCAAAAGAGATTGGACGGCCCTGCTTTTCACAAAACTATAATTAGCATAATAATACAAATAAAAACACACAGTACACTTTGGTCGATCTAATTGAAACACATAGACAACCAGTGAACCAGGTATTAAATTCGAAATATAAAACAGGGAAAAGCGAGCATATATATTATACTACCTCCGTTCAGAAAAACTTGACACTTTACTATTCATGCACGCTTTTTTAGGGGATAAAAACTATATAAAATATCTAGTTTTTTTAATAATTTTTTTAACAACTTCGTAGTTATTATTGATAAGTACAAACTTGTTTAAAAAAATTTAAAAAAAAATGAATATTTTATATAGTTTTTATCGTTCTAAAAAAGCGTGCATGAATAGTAAACGACAAGTTTTGCCGAACGGAGTATAGAATACAAACACGTAGACATGCATGCGGCCAGCCCTAGGGGTAGTCGAAAGAGGCGGTCGCCTAGGGCCCCCTACCGAATAGGGCCCCGTGAAAAAAATATGTTATACGGAGTATATATTATATTTACACCTAATAAAATATTTATGAAAATTTATACGTAAAAAAAATCATTTGTGATGTGACTTTAGATATTTCGAGTCAACGATAAAGAGGGTAAGGTCTCCCTCTTTCAATTTTTGTTATAAATGTAAAAACGGGTAGTTTTTAAATAACAATTTACGCTACTTTAATAAATTTATTTAAATGATTATAGTATTTTATTTGAAAAAATTTGCAAAGTAATAATATGTTTTAAAGTGTTTAACTATATTGTTTTACATTTCTGGAAAAAAATATAATATGAAAAAATATTTTTTTTACTTTTATTTCTCACTAAAAAATTCATATTTTTTAAAAGGACTTGTAAGGAAATATATATATATATAAGGTAAACAAGTATATTGGTAAATCTATAAATTATAGTATTTTGTTGTGTTATGCCGAGAGATTGTATACTACCGAAAGTCCGTAAATTCTTCTTTTAGTGATAAAAATAAAATTTGAAATTTATAATAGTTAAATAAATAAAAAAATTGCATTGTTTGATTGTTTTTCTAAAAAATATATGAATATATTTATTGATCAAAAGATTTTTTTTTTACACCGTCTCGGGCCCCAAAAATCTCAGGACCGACCCTTGATGCGCGCACCCAATCGATCGATCAATATATAATTCGAATTCATCGATCAGTCTTGGTATGCATACGCGGTAACGTCGCAGCCCATAAGCCTGATGGTTTTCAGCTTCCTGATTCGAACTTTGAACTTGATAGGCTGATGGGGTTCATAGCAGAAAGTAAGCAAGTCGTTTGCAAGTAAACCGGTGTGGAGGACAAAAGGCAGCCATGAGGATCTAACAAGCACCGGCTTCGGATGAAGGCCGTGCCTGCGAACAGAGCAAGTGAATGTCCAAATCCTGTTGGAGGAATCCATGGCCTGGAAACACACTTGATTTGGAATAAATCCAGCAGGAAACTACCATAGCACATCTAGCAAAGTAAATGCAAATATACAGCATGCAAGACTGGTTTGAAGCTAGATTACCATGACATTAGGGTCATAAGAACCCAAGACATAAAGACAAGGGAATGATCCTCTTGTCTCTTAGTCGATCAAGGCAAATCAAGCAATTCCCCTTTCAAAGGAAACATAGAGCAAGCAATGCCCTCTTAAAGGGCAACCCATCATGCACAATAATCAGTAAATAACAAACTGAAATAAGAGCATGACAATACCCAGAACCACTACTCATGAAATCCTATAGACAAGTATAGCAAGAAAATATAGAAGTGCTCAAGCATAAAGATTCTGCATACTTTTAAGTCCAAGAATAAAGAGTAGACAGTACAAGAATCAAGCATGAATAGCATAACTTGACATAAGAAGTTAACATGAATAACATGTAAGAGTAGAAGTGAAGGACAAACATGAATAACATGTATCAGCCACCCAAGTACACGTGAATAGCATGCAAGAACCTAAAAGGGCAGCCATGACTAACATGAAAAATAATAGGCACCATATCATTAAAAATGATAGCAAGAGCTTAAATATCATGCCAAGTCCTCATGTGAAGGCATAAACAACAAGGGAACCCAAGGATAATCATGAATAGCATGATAAAAGTAAGGTACCCAAAAGAAAGGCTTAAACATGAATAACATATGTAGACATTTAGGGAAAGACAGGCATGAATACAAAATATCCTAACTCAAAACTGAAGCATGACAACTGAGGAAACAACAACAAAAGTTCTCAAGTGTAAGCAGGTAATCACAAGTTAATCATGCTCTCCAGCTATATCAGTACAAGCAATCAAGGCATGTAAACCACACATGAACCATCACTTTAAACTGATAAGATCTAAGCAAGATAAGAACAAGCGTACCAAGCATTTTAACTTGAACCAAGCATGCTGTATATGGACACAGAAAGCAGCAAGGATATAGGACACAAAGAAAACAGCATATAGCAAGATGAGATCATATAAGAGCATGTAATTTGCAAGAAAGAACATGTTCAAACAATCCATTTAATTATGCTATGCGAGGTTGTTTATCACCAACTACAAACCAAACACCATCAAAATTAAGGGCAAGTAAAATCTACCTAAATCATGCAAGTTATGAATATGAGCTTAGCTAGTAAAAGCATTCATAAAACACAAGCATAGCAATAAATGCACATGTAGAGATACACCGCATCTAGCAAGCAAATTTTAAAATAAACAAGCACAAAGATTTAGGGTAGGAAATACTGACTCCCCACCAAATTTGGTGAGTTTGCAAGTTGGTTTGCCCATCCCTTTGTTCTTCCAACTTTGATAACGAGGAAGAATCTCCATCTTCAACAATCTTGGGTACACTCCATGAGATGACCATCACTTTGAAGTTGCTGGATTTGGAGTTACTTGTCTTCCTTTCTAACGAGAATTTCCTGAAAAAACACAAACACACAAAGCTTAGTGCATCAAGAAATCTTCTCAAGAATATACCAAATTGTTGGAGAAACTTAACTATGAACTTAAAATAGATTTCCAGCTCATAGAAGAGAGATTAATCTATGAAAGAACATAGAGAAGCTGTAGGGTGTCATAAGTGCTACTGAACAGAGTAGAGCAATCACTCAAGGCAATCAGATTTACTAAAAAAAACAGTAGAAACAACCAAGTATAATCCTATGGTCATGATTTCTACAACTAGCAAGGAGCTGGAGCTAGGCACAAGAATCTCAAAGATAATCAGCCAATATGCACAAAATCATTGACAAGGAGTAGGATTAATACAAAACCTCGTAAAGCCTAATCCAGTTTTCTAGAAGGAGCAAATAGGATAACATGCCATGTCAACCCCAAGAAACATCAAGCAAAGGGTTCATATAACCACAACATAAACAAGCTGATTTTGAATTTTAGAATAAAGGGAAAAACAACAAGTTTAACCTTAGAATTCAGCAATGATCAAAATCAAAGTTTATGACAAAACACCCTAGTTGAGATCAAGCAAACTGATCAAGGAAAAATAATTCAAGCATGAGACAAAATTCAAATTACGCAAAGGTAACTTCAGAATTTATAGCATGCTAAGAATTACTTGACCAACAGCTAAACCAGATTAACAAAGAAAACCTAACCTTTATCATTTAGGCTTAATAGAGAACACAAACACTCATAAGAGGACAAATGTAGGAGACCAAACGAACTGAAATAAGAGGTAAAGAGGTGCAAGAAAAAACTCCCTTTGGTCTTCTTTAACAAATCTTTAAATGATGTAAGCATCTCCCGGGATAATTTGATGCAGCTTCAAGCTTGAAGGAATGCCATCACTAGGCTGATTCCATATTTCAACACCATCCTCTTTCAATTCTTCTAAGGTCTTCACATCTTCTTTTAAGATTTCCTTGCAAAAAGGAAACAAAGAGTTAGTTCTCATGTAATAAGCCAAGTAAAGATTATATAGTTTTCAATAAACTGGATCAGAAAAAACAGAGAAATTCCACACATTCAGAACTTATATTTCATCTCAAATTATGCAAAAAGAGAAGGGAAACATCAGATCTGAACATGCCTATCAAAAACATATAACCACCATCAAAGAGCACCGTAATTTTGCATAGGAGTACATCATATGTGAGTACAAAATGCAGCAACACAAAACAGCTCAAAAGATAGGTAGTATTGACAAGAATGAACAAGTTTTAAGGCAAAGGAATTTCACAACATACACCCCCAAATATGTGACAGAAAACTGAACCAAATATCTCATGACAAAGGATCAGAAATTGTAAAGGCTCGGTTTTTTTTAAAATATTAATTTCGGAAAAAGAAAATCAAAATGAATTTAAAATAAAATTCCGACCCAAATTCTCCGACCTAAAAATCAATTCCGTCTTTCATTTCAGGTTTTGAACGATCAATCAGCGGAAATTTAAATTCCCGACCCGAGCTCTCGATTCCGTCACATTTCCGAATCCTTATCCTAATCCGACTCATCACCTCCTAATTGAGGTAAAATCTTATCCTCACCTCACCTCACCTCCCTCTCTACCTAATGTTACTTAATTTAACAAACAAACAAAACTCCTCTTCCAAAAAAAATCAGACGTGTTGCAATTGACCTTTGAAATCAGATTTTGGGGTTAGAACCCACAAACCCATTGCTGTCCATCCCTCCTCTCTCTCTCGGTACACTCTTCATCCCTCCTCCTCATTTCCGCCGCCACCACACCACCATCACCACACCTCCACCACGCCGCCACACCTCCCCGGAGCACTGCCGCCGCCACCAGCTCCCCTCTCTCCATTTCTCTCGACATTTCACTGTCAAACAAAAAAAAAAGGGGCAAGCTTGCTCCCTTGAGCTCCCACCTCGCATCTCCACCACCGCCGCACCTCACCACCTCCACCATCACGCCTCACCACCGTCACCTCCCCGGAGCTCCGCCGTCGCCGCCAGCAACCACCACCGCCGCCGAGCGCCTCCTCGTCTCCTCCGCGTCCCCTGTTTCCCGTCAAGTTCGGTAAGCTCACTCCCTCTCGCTCTCAACCTCGCTTAAAGGGGCCACCTTTTGTGACCGAATACCTCTGATCCAGATCCGAGGAGCTTCCCCACGTCGCCGGCGAGCTCAGTCGAGCTCCGAGCTCCTCCGACGAGACCTCGAAACACCTCGGTGAGCCCTTCTTCCCCCTTCTTCCTTCCTTTCTTGTCCGAGGGTGGTGCGTCGGGGTGACCGACAAGACCAGGTGGCCGGAGCTCGGCTCCGCCGCCGCCGGAGCACCCCTCCTCCCTCTCTTTCCTCCTCCGCCATTTTTTTCTGGGCAAAAGCCCTGCGGGTTTCCCTTGTTCGGCCAAGGGAGGAAGAAGAAAGTGGTTGGGCCCTCCCCGTGGCCACGTCGGCTCACACCTCACCTGGGCCCCGCCCTTTTTTTTTTTACACATCATCACTGGGTCCCCCTCCCCTTTTTATTTCCCCTAAACCCGGTTTTGTTTTAAAAAGGAGGAATAGAGGGTTGGGTTGTTGGGCCTGTTTTTGTTGGCCCGGGTTTTGGGTTTTAGGCACAACTAGTTGGGCCTATTTTAAAGGGGCCGGTTTTGGGTTTTATAAAATAAGAGGGTGGTTTTGGTGATTTAAAATAAAATAAGGGTTTGGTTTGGTAAATTAAAAAGGGATGTTTTGATTAAATAAATATTGTTGGGATTTTATAAATATTTTATAAAGATGCTAAAATAAAGTGATGTTAGAGGTAGTATGTAAATTATTGGGATTTAAAATATAAGATGTTGTTTGAGATTTAAAATGTGATATTGTGGTGATTTATTATTTGTGGTTAAAATGATATATGATTATGTTGAAGATGTGCAATTATATGCTAAGTAAGATTGTGAGATGATAGCATGCAAATTAGTTAAGTATGAAATGGGAATTATCTTGAGTTGATGAATTGGAGAATTATATTGAGTATGGTTGTGAGATGTTGAGATGATAGATTTCGAGAAAAGATTGATAATATGGAAATGATGATGTGACGGTTGTTATGTTAAGTTGTGAAGTTATATGTGTGATAATTCTATGCTTTGTGTGCCTTAGAAGATAGACTCATTCATGTACTATTACTTGTTAGGTGATCATCTGTGACGTGTTGGATTCATATTGCCTGGTTGATTGCCTTTTGCTGTTCTGCGATACCAGGTAAGTCTCTTCGGAGCTTACTCAGATTGAATAGAGTGATTCCCTGCTATAGGTGCATGATATACTAGGTGTTGCATTCATGATCAGCATGCCATGTAGTACCATGCTAGGTTGCATCGATCGTTGAGCATTCTATTTCTTTGTGCGTATGTAAACAGAACGGCCGTTATCTGTGAAGTAACTAGAGTCATTGCTAGGGTCATAGGGTAGCCCAGCTTCATCGGGTACCCTGAGTCAATCGAGTCATGCACTTCCTTTTATTATATGCCTGCGGGCTTTATTGTGGAGCGGGTTAGGCATGCGTGCCGCCCAATTATGAATGAATGCATTCACGAGCTGGCCAGTCTCCACCTATCGGAAGGGGTGGAGGTAGGAGAGGGATATACCACTTGGTATTCTATGCTAAGGCCTTACTATTATTATGCACTTGATCCTAGGAGCATGTTAGTGTGTTACTATTCCGCCATGCATCTAGAAGCATCTTTATTAGGAATAGCGTATATGTGTGCTTATGGTTGGGATGCAGAAAAGTGGGCATCGATCTGATCCCGCCCCATATCAATTTTTTTAGGTATTATCTATGTTCATCCTATCGGTGCTGTTTGCCTATTTGCACGGGTCATTTTGTCGGCGGAGAGTGAGCGTTGGAGTATAGACTTCACTAGACTCTGATTATATTTTGGATTTATACTTGACTCCGTTTTGACCCGGCTCTGCCGTGGCACCCTCTTGTATTACGCTTATTTCCGCTAGTCACACTATTTCCGATTTCCACGCTTAGACTTACGACAGGTACAGGGGACTTCCCCGGGGATTCCAACGATCCCTTCGATTTTGGGTATGAAATCCCCCTTTGAAAACGTTAAAGTAAGTTTGAAACCTTCAACCTGTACTCGGGGCGCAAGGTCCTTACGAGGGGTTTTATCCCTCGAAACGTAACCTGGGAATCATAATCCTGGGCCGTTACAAAGGGGTATCAGAGCCGAGGTTTTGCAATCCGAGTATGATAGGTTGAAGTGGTTTTGAGAATGGCCCAAGGTTTTCAAATGGTTTTCAAGTGGTTTTCAAATTGTTTTCAAGGGGCAAAATGAATTTAATTGGACATAACTATAAATTAATCAATTATGAATGGCAATCTCGTGGGGTAGAGACTATGCGATAGGCATCCCTTATGGATGTAGAATTCGGGGAAGGTAGGCAAAATACTAGCTTTCTTTTACAGATGGGTTATGAAGACTCCAAGGAACTCGAGGGTTGGAGTACAATGGGTTAGGAGGCCGTGAGGTATTTGCCCCTCCGGTTAGTCGTCCCCCGAAGGGCGACATAGATCGTCTCTGTGCTTGTATGTCTTAAATTCAATTGGGCCTGAGGGCGATCCTCCTTGAAGAGGGTCATATTGAATCGTTGAGTGCTTCTGTGCTGAGTGATATAATTATTGTTATGTAGCAAGTATGGTCGACACTAGACGTGGCTTAGATGGGCGTGGGGGTAGGGCGCGTCGCGGCAGGGGACGCCCTCGTCGAGTTGTCGCCGAGGGTGCTGAGGAGCGAGTTTCGCCACCGCGAGCTGATGACCGGGTGCCAGCTTCTCCAGAGACTAGGATTGGGCAGCTAGAGGCAGCGCTTCATGATATTCTGAGCGAGCTACGTGGAGGGGCTCGATCTACGGCGCCGACGCCAGAGGTTCCAGTTCAGCAGCCAGCCGAGCCTGTGGTCGATGCGTGCCCTGAGAAGCGCATCGATTGGGTCAAGAGGTTTTCTCAGTGTAGCCCGCCGGCTTTCGCGGGAGGCGTTGGAGATGACGTTGAGAGATGGCTGCGTGATATAGAGGGGTTATTTGACCATGTTGCTGTACCTGACTCTGAGAGACAGAGACTTGCTGCTGGACTTTTACGGGAGGACGCGAATGCCAGATGGTTTGGCTCCAAGAAGGAGCGGACCGAGTGGACTTACGACGACTTCAGATCCCTGATGCTGAGAGAGTACCGTCCACCAGGGATACAGTTGGCTAGGGAGGTATCTTTTATGCGCGGCATCTGTGACCGGTCGGCTTCTGTAGCTGCTATCGTTCGCCAGTTCAAGAGCGAGCTGATATACTGTGATCATCTATGTCCATCAGACGAGAGTCGGATCCGTATGCTGTCTATGAGATTGCCGCCCCCTGTACTTCTGCATGCGTCCAGCTTGGGAGCTGTCAGCTTTGAGCGATTTCTGGAGGTCATCCTTATGTACGATCAGCAGAGGATTCTGTGTGAGACCTCCTACTCTACTGTTCGCCCTGATGCGAAGAGGGCGCGTCCAGCCGACACCCGTGGAGACGACAGATCTAGGAGAGGAGCGTTTAGAGGAGGATATTACGGAGCTGCACAGAGAGCACCCCCAGTTCAGACTGCTTATGGAGGAGATGCCAGAGTGAGGACCTGCCATGGATGTTTCGGGAGGGGCCACTTCATTGCTTCTTGCCCAGACCGTTCGACTGTCTGCTTTACCTGTGGTACTATGGGGCACCGAGCTGCTACATGCCCTCAGAGTCGTGGAGCTCCAGCTACTGCACAACCACCGAGACTTCCTGTGGCTCCTCAGCCACCACTGCTGACATATCCCCAGGGCCAGGGTCAGGGCCAGGGACGAGGTGACCCTTCCGGCAGAGGCCGAGGCGGAGGTAGAGGAGGTAGAGGTTCTAGACGAGGACGTAGGGGACCATCTGGGTCAGGTCAGGGTCGTGGATCATCTTCTGCAGGACCGTCAGGGTCAGGGTATGATCGTGGCCAGAGTTCAGGAGGTCGAGGACCAGGATTACCCCCACCGCCCCGTGTATTTCAGATGCATGCTGATGACCGCTCAGCCCCGACTTCCGCAGGTACGATATTCTTCCATGATGAGTGCCTATCTATCCTGTTTGACACTGGTGCGACTCACTGCTTCATAGCAGAGGCGTGCGTGGCCAGGCTGAGCCTGAGCTGCACGAGTGGTTCACCCCTTACTATTGGTCTGGCGGATGGGGCCAAGGTTAGGACGAGTCGTGAGATTTTAGGGTGCCCCATTCGGATAGGTGAGCGAGAGTGGCCTACCGACCTTATAGTTATGCCTTTGAGGATGGACGATCTCATCTTGGGTATGGACTTCATGGACCACTACGGGGCTATTATCAACTTGCGGACGAGGACAGTGTCGATTTTGGCATCCGACGGGACCGAGCACCAGGTTTGGGGGAGCGACCCCAAGAGGAATGGATCACTCATCAGCGTAGTCAGAGCCGCCAGACTTTTAGACCAGGGTTGCGTCGGGTATTGGTGTTATGCTTTAGAGGTGGATCGCACGCACCCCAGTGTATCAGATGTTCCCGTTGTCAGAGACTTCGCAGATGTGTTTCCAGAGGAGCTACCAGGACTTCCCCCGCCGAGAGAGGTCGACTTTGCGATTGAGTTGGAGCCAGGCACCAGGCCTATCTCGCGAGTTCCTTACCGCATGGCACCGACGGAGATGGCCGAGCTGAAGGCTCAGCTAGAGGAGCTAGCTGAGAAGGGCTACATTCGGCCTAGTGCATCACCTTGGGGAGCGCCAGTGCTATTCGTCAAGAAGAAGGATGGGTCGTTGAGACTGTGCATTGATTATCGGGAGCTGAACCGGGCGACGGTGAAGAACCGTTATCCTCTTCCCCGGATTGACGATCTGATGGACCAGCTGCAGGGCGCCGTGGTTTTCTCGAAGATCGACTTGAGGTCGGGCTATCATCAGCTGAGGGTGAAGCCAGAGGATGTTTCGAAGACCGCTTTTCGGACCCGCTATGGTCACTACGAGTTCGTGGTCATGCCGTTTGGGCTTACGAATGCACCAGCCGCGTTCATGGAGCTCATGAACCGAGTGTTCATCGACTTCTTGGACAAGTTCGTCGTCGTCTTCATCGATGACATCTTAGTCTACTCGAGGAGTAGAGAGGAGCACGAGGAGCATTTGAGGATTGTGCTGGAGACGCTGAGGAAGCATCAGTTGTATGGGAAGTACAGCAAGTGTGAGTTCTGGCTCACAGAGGTGGCTTTCTTAGGCCACGTTATTTCAGCTGAGGGAGTTGCCGTGGATCCGGCAAAGATTGATGCCATTGTTGCTTGGGAGGTGCCCAAGAACGTTAGAGATATCCGCTCATTCCTGGGATTGGCTAGTTACTACAGGAGGTTCGTCCAGGGTTTCTCGAGTATTGCTAGACCGATGACACAGCTGCTGAAGAAGGACGTCCCCTTCGAGTGGAGTTCAGATTGTCAGGCCAGCTTTGAGCTTCTGAAGCAGAAGTTGACGACTGCTCCGGTGTTGGCTCTGCCAGATGGGACAGAGGACTTCGTTATCTACACAGATGCTTCGCATTCTGGCTTGGGTTGTGTTCTGCATCAGAGAGATCGGGTCATCGCTTATGCTTCGCGTCAGTTGAAGCCTCCAGAGGTGTCTTACCCCATCCATGATTTGGAGTTGGCAGCTGTGGTTCACGCTCTGAAGATCTGGAGACATTATCTGTATGGTACTTCTTGCAAGGTGATGACGGATCACAAGAGCTTGAAGTACATTTTCACGCAGAAGGAGCTCAACATGCGTCAGAGACGATGGTTGGAGCTTCTGAAGGACTATGACTTGGACATAGTCTATCATCCAGGGAAGGCCAATGTAGTGGCAGATGCGTTGAGTAGGAAGACTCATCATGAGGTGGCAGTTGAGAGGCTTACAGCTCAGCGAGATTTGCAGAGAGATCTGTCGAGATGCTGCTTTGAGGTGTGGATTCAGCGAGACCGCGGGCAGTTGTCGTTCTTAGAGGTGCAGGCAGAATTGACAGCAGAGATTCGGCAGGGTCAGGCAGATTGTCCAGAGATTGCAGTTCTGAGAGAGCGGATGGCTCAGGGCAGATTCAGAGAGCTTGCAGAGAGAGCAGACGGGATGCTGACCTTCCAGGGCAGAGTTGTAGTTCCATCGACGTCAGATTTGAGGCAGAGGATCATGCAGGAGGCTCACTCCACCCCTTATTCTGTCCATCCAGGGACGAATAAGATGTATCAGGATATGAGGAGGAGTTATTGGTGGCAGAGGATGAGAGCAGACATCACAGAGTTCGTGGCCAGATGTCAGGTTTGCCAGCAGGTTCGGATTGATCACCAGAGGCCGGGAGGACCCGTCCAGTCACTTCCAGTTCCCGAGTGGAAGTGGACGGATATCTCCATGGATTTCGTCACTGGGTTGAGGCGAGACGTCAGAGGATTTGACGCTATTTGGGTCGTGGTCGACAGGTTGACCAAGTCGGCCCATTTCATAGCTATTCAGGAGACATGGCCGGCTTCGAAGTTAGCAGACGAGTTCATTCGCCAGATCGTGAGGCTTCATGGAGTACCAGAGAGGATCGTATCTGATCGAGATGGGCGCTTCACCTCGAGGTTTTGGCAGCAGGTTCAGGAGAGTCTGGGCTCCAGATTGCATTTCAGTACGGCTTATCACCCGCAGACAGATGGCCAGAGCGAGAGGACGATTCAGACCTTGGAGGACATGTTGCGATCGTGCGTCTTGGATTGGGGTGACCATTGGGTCAAGCATCTACCGCTAGTGGAGTTTTCTTACAACAACAGCTATCACGCGTCGATCGAGATGGCCCCATATGAGGCCTTGTATGGGAGGCGATGCAAGTCGCCGGTTTGCTGGGACGAGCCTGCAGATATAGTTCTGTCGTTGCCCGAGATGGTCAGAGAGACAGTTGACAAGGTTGGTCGCATCCGAGAGCATATGAGGGTAGCCCAGGATCGACAGAAGAAGTATGCGGACAGACGGAGGATCGAGCTTGAGTTTGAGGTAGGCTCGCATGTATGGCTTCGAGTTTCGCCCACCAGGGGAGTTCGACGGTTCGACATCAAAGGGAAGTTGAGTCCGAGGTTCATTGGCCCATTTGAGATCCTAGAGAGAGTCGGTGTGGTAGCCTACCGTTTAGCCTTACCTCCATCCTTGGCCGGCGTCCATGACGTCTTTCATGTCTCCCAGCTCCGTCAGTATATTCCCGACCCTAGTCATGTCCTTGACCACTCAGACCTTCACATTGAGCCTGACCATACCTTTGTAGAGCGTCCGGTGAGGGTCCTTGATCGTCGTGTCAAGAAGCTTAGGAACAGGGAGGTTCCTTTGCTTCTGGTTCAGTGGTCTAGGAGGAGCCCTGAGGAGGCCACATGGGAGACCGAGGAGAGCATTCGGGCTAGCTATGGAGATGTCTTAGATGAGCTACTTGCGTCCTATGTTGAGCTGAGCGTAGACATTACCTTGACCTCTCGAGTGCGGTGAGTATGCCTAGTTAGTTGGTTGGGATTGGTTGGTAGTAACTCCTTGATTTGTGTGCTTATACGTGGTAGTTATGTGCAGATCCTTGGTGATATGATGTGATGAGCCTCGATGATATGATGATGTGCTAGATATTATGGTATGTGACTGTCTTTGACGTGCTATAATCCCCTGCTTATCTTGAGAATATGATAATTCTGCTATATCCACGATACCAAATGTTAGGAATGCTAGAGATTGAATTGTGGAATTATGATTTGACTCGGAACCTAGGAAGAGAATATGGGATTAGCCTTTAGAGGTGGATGTAGAATGATTGGGAAATTGGGAAATTTGGGAATGCCTTGTTTAATGTCGAATTTAAAGAATATCAAGTGGTGATTTAAAAGGAAACATAGATTTTGAGAACACTATTCCCACCCGAGCTTTCATTATGACGCCCCACGAAGTGGATACAAGCATGTATGGGGGCACCTGTAGATCGCTTGCTAAGACCTAGCGGAGATGTCATAATGGTTTTTGAGTTATGGTATGCCTGAGGAGTCGGAGTGGGGTGTGGTAGGGGCCCCTACCACATCCTTACTACGACCGATTGGGAGTATTATGATCATGACGACGGTACTGTGAGATCTCATGGGGGCACTTGTGAGGTACTTACGGGATCGATGACGTGATCCTTGGACTCACCGATTCCAACTTCATTCCCACTTTAGAATGGTTTTAGTCTCGGGGACGAGACTTGTTTTTAGAGGTGGATGATGTAAAGGCTCGGTTTTTTTTAAAATATTAATTTCGGAAAAAGAAAATCAAAATGAATTTAAAATAAAATTCCGACCCAAATTCTCCGACCTAAAAATCAATTCCGTCTTTCATTTCAGGTTTTGAACGATCAATCAGCGGAAATTTAAATTCCCGACCCGAGCTCTCGATTCCGTCACATTTCCGAATCCTTATCCTAATCCGACTCATCACCTCCTAATTGAGGTAAAATCTTATCCTCACCTCACCTCACCTCCCTCTCTACCTAATGTTACTTAATTTAACAAACAAACAAAACTCCTCTTCCAAAAAAAATCAGACGTGTTGCAATTGACCTTTGAAATCAGATTTTTGGGTTAGAACCCACAAACCCATTGCTGTCCATCCCTCCTCTCTCTCGGTACACTCTTCATCCCTCCTCCTCATTTCCGCCGCCACCACACCACCATCACCACACCTCCACCACGCCGCCACACCTCCCCGGAGCACTGCCGCCGCCACCAGCTCCCCTCTCTCCATTTCTCTCGACATTTCACTGTCAAACAAAAAAAAAAGGGGCAAGCTTGCTCCCTTGAGCTCCCACCTCGCATCTCCACCACCGCCGCACCTCACCACCTCCACCATCACGCCTCACCACCGTCACCTCCCCGGAGCTCCGCCGTCGCCGCCAGCAACCACCACCGCCGCCGAGCGCCTCCTCGTCTCCTCCGCGTCCCCTGTTTCCCGTCAAGTTCGGTAAGCTCACTCCCTCTCGCTCTCAACCTCGCTTAAAGGGGCCACCTTTTGTGACCGAATACCTCTGATCCAGATCCGAGGAGCTTCCCCACGTCGCCGGCGAGCTCAGTCGAGCTCCGAGCTCCTCCGACGAGACCTCGAAACACCTCGGTGAGCCCTTCTTCCCCCTTCTTCCTTCCTTTCTTGTCCGAGGGTGGTGCGTCGGGGTGACCGACAAGACCAGGTGGCCGGAGCTCGGCTCCGCCGCCGCCGGAGCACCCCTCCTCCCTCTCTTTCCTCCTCCGCCATTTTTTTCTGGGCAAAAGCCCTGCGGGTTTCCCTTGTTCGGCCAAGGGAGGAAGAAGAAAGTGGTTGGGCCCTCCCCGTGGCCACGTCGGCTCACACCTCACCTGGGCCCCGCCCTTTTTTTTTTTACACATCATCACTGGGTCCCCCTCCCCTTTTTATTTCCCCTAAACCCGGTTTTGTTTTAAAAAGGAGGAATAGAGGGTTGGGTTGTTGGGCCTGTTTTTGTTGGCCCGGGTTTTGGGTTTTAGGCACAACTAGTTGGGCCTATTTTAAAGGGGCCGGTTTTGGGTTTTATAAAATAAGAGGGTGGTTTTGGTGATTTAAAATAAAATAAGGGTTTGGTTTGGTAAATTAAAAAGGGATGTTTTGATTAAATAAATATTGTTGGGATTTTATAAATATTTTATAAAGATGCTAAAATAAAGTGATGTTAGAGGTAGTATGTAAATTATTGGGATTTAAAATATAAGATGTTGTTTGAGATTTAAAATGTGATATTGTGGTGATTTATTATTTGTGGTTAAAATGATATATGATTATGTTGAAGATGTGCAATTATATGCTAAGTAAGATTGTGAGATGATAGCATGCAAATTAGTTAAGTATGAAATGGGAATTATCTTGAGTTGATGAATTGGAGAATTATATTGAGTATGGTTGTGAGATGTTGAGATGATAGATTTCGAGAAAAGATTGATAATATGGAAATGATGATGTGACGGTTGTTATGTTAAGTTGTGAAGTTATATGTGTGATAATTCTATGCTTTGTGTGCCTTAGAAGATAGACTCATTCATGTACTATTACTTGTTAGGTGATCATCTGTGACGTGTTGGATTCATATTGCCTGGTTGATTGCCTTTTGCTGTTCTGCGATACCAGGTAAGTCTCTTCGGAGCTTACTCAGATTGAATAGAGTGATTCCCTGCTATAGGTGCATGATATACTAGGTGTTGCATTCATGATCAGCATGCCATGTAGTACCATGCTAGGTTGCATCGATCGTTGAGCATTCTATTTCTTTGTGCGTATGTAAACAGAACGGCCGTTATCTGTGAAGTAACTAGAGTCATTGCTAGGGTCATAGGGTAGCCCAGCTTCATCGGGTACCCTGAGTCAATCGAGTCATGCACTTCCTTTTATTATATGCCTGCGGGCTTTATTGTGGAGCGGGTTAGGCATGCGTGCCGCCCAATTATGAATGAATGCATTCACGAGCTGGCCAGTCTCCACCTATCGGAAGGGGTGGAGGTAGGAGAGGGATATACCACTTGGTATTCTATGCTAAGGCCTTACTATTATTATGCACTTGACCCTAGGAGCATGTTAGTGTGTTACTATTCCGCCATGCATCTAGAAGCATCTTTATTAGGAATAGCGTATATGTGTGCTTATGGTTGGGATGCAGAAAAGTGGGCATCGATCTGATCCCGCCCCATATCAATTTTTTTAGGTATTATCTATGTTCATCCTATCGGTGCTGTTTGCCTATTTGCACGGGTCATTTTGTCGGCGGAGAGTGAGCGTTGGAGTATAGACTTCACTAGACTCTGATTATATTTTGGATTTATACTTGACTCCGTTTTGACCCGGCTCTGCCGTGGCACCCTCTTGTATTACGCTTATTTCCGCTAGTCACACTATTTCCGATTTCCACGCTTAGACTTACGACAGGTACAGGGGACTTCCCCGGGGATTCCAACGATCCCTTCGATTTTGGGTATGAAATCCCCCTTTGAAAACGTTAAAGTAAGTTTGAAACCTTCAACCTGTACTCGGGGCGCAAGGTCCTTACGAGGGGTTTTATCCCTCGAAACGTAACCTGGGAATCATAATCCTGGGCCGTTACAGAAATAACACATTATCAACCAGAGACTAAGGCAAGCGTGATAAGCTTAATCCATGTCATATAAGACCAAAGATAAGAACTAAAGTTGTTGCACACAAGCCTGAATGTGGATTTTACAAGTTCAGGAACCTCAACCATAAGAAATTGCAAGGGAAAAACAAGCATTAATATTACCGTGATCAAGAGTAATAAATAGCTATATGTTCTAGCACCAATTTCAATGGAAAAGGTTTAACTCCATAACTTAACCACATAAATAGGCAAGAGTCTCAAGTAATGATAATGTAAAAGCCACATGAAAGGTAATAAGGGAGAAAGCATGAGGATAACAAAGCATGAGAGATATGAGAGAATAGAGCACATAGAAGCATATAGACATCAACATAGAAACTTTAAGAGAGTTCATGATTTCCACTCAAAAGAAACACACATGCCTTATGATAAACACTTCTAAAGGCTGAAAATAAAAGATATACTCATGTATATTTCAGCAATCAAGTATTCAAGGCCAAGAAGATTCCTAAGGACATTAGAAACCTCATCTCAAATTTCTTATATAAAGGGAAAAACATGACAAACCATGAAACACTTATATAGGGCTGAATTTTAAAGCATTAAACATGAAAGCAAAAATCAGCAAATAAGTGTTCAAAGTCTCAAAGTTCCAGGACAGCAACATATATCATTGCATATATCATGCTAAAACACCACAAAACCAAGTCTAAAGTTCAAGAAACTCATATATGGCATATAGAGGATCATCAAGAACATTTTAGACATGAAAATTCAGCAAGAATTCACAAATAAGACCCTTAACAGGAGCACAACAGTCCAGAATCTATAGGCCATGAAAACACCCTCCAATCAGTCCTTAAAGCCTAGATTTCAGCAATATATAATACATATGAAAAATGCATAAAATCAAATCCAAGCAAAAATAGAACAATGGGCAGCTGCTCAAAGCCAACAAAGTAAGCAGCGGAAGATGCAGATTGAGCATAGGCTCTGATACCAATTGTTAAGATTAAGGTTGCACTCGATCATGGATCGATTAAGGTCGAAGTGGTCAAAATAGTCCGGTTTAAGCAAGCTAGGATCTAAATCGATCCTACACTGAAAACAAGAACAAATATAGCAAAGACACAAGCGATATGTTAACGAGGTTCGGGCTAATCCCTACATCCCCGGGTCTAGAAGATATCCAATATGCTCTTAAAGGCAAAAACGAAAGCATTACAGAGATCCTAAGAGGGCATCTAAGACAACAAGACAATCAAGGAAATAGCAAGGAGATAGGAACGAAAACCCCCTTCTTCCATGAAGATGAACTCGGCAAAGCTGTAGTAGCAGGTCGGGTGTCTCGGCGTCTCCATCTTCCTTGCTCTCTTCCCATCTTTGTCCATCCAGTGTCACTGCAGGAAGGCCGGTGAACAGTCCCTCTCCGGCACCCTCGAATCTCCTCCTGCTGGCTCTCTCTGTTTCGCCGCTTCGAGCTCGGTTCACATGGAGATTGCTCAACGAGCCTCTCTCTCTGATGAACGCTTGCTCGAGCTTGCCTCTATCTTTTTCTCTCGGCTTTTGCTGTCTTCAATGGACCCTAAAACCCCAGCCAAACCTCACCTTTTCTGCAGCCATGGGAGAGGAGCTCCCAGGCTCTCTATTGGAGTGGCACAAAAGTGCCAAAACTCAATTAGGGTTTAGTTGTTGGAGGCTTATAAAAGGCTATAGGAGCAACGGTCAGAATTTTCAAGATGATAAGGCATGGGCTTGGGCTTACAAGCCCAACCTAACCACCAAAGCTTATACAATATATATATCATAAATACATATAAAAAAAACCTAGAAGTAAACTAGAGTTACAATTTTCAACAGAGATGGAGGATATTTGAAACTGAACTAAGGCAGGAGCATTTATATTTCAAAATTCTATTTTTATAAATTTATAAATGTTTATTTTAAAAAACCATGTATTGATCGAAAAATTTTAGAAATTAAAGATGATATGTTATGAAAATATAATTATAAAAAAATTTAAAACATAATTTTTCAAGAACTCTTTTTATAAATTAAGCAATTTATGCTTAGCAGATTAATGTAGTTTTTATAATTTTTTAAAGATAAAATCAAAATCAAAATAATTTAATACAGTAAATAAATGTTAATTAAGTCGAGCGAGACGTCTTCATTGCCTACCACCCACATCATTGGTGACTGTGTTACTGGAAAGGATATCTTCGCTGATAGGGACGGGAACTGCATTCAAGGAATTTTCTCAACACATCTAAAACTCTGCTTGCTCTTAGAGCAATTAGATTGAGCGTTTACTATGGGATCTTAACAATAAAATTTAATTGACCAAAAAAAATAAATTTTTTTATAAAAGTAATGGTCTTTCAGGAATCTATATATGCCTATACTAAAATCGATGTATAGTATTGTTCTATATGTTATGCTGTGATTTTTTTTTTTTGACAGTAGATAAGAAATAGATCGACACAACGATTTTGAAACCATAAAAAAGATGGCTTAAAAGACCTCATGAAGAGGGTTTCTAGTCAAAAGAAGAAAAAAAGAAAAAACTCTAAAATTACAATTACATAAATTTAAATTAAAAAAGTCTAAAACACAGAGCACTTGTTTCTTGAAACTTTTCTTCTAGTATTTGAAGTTCAACACTACTAGAAAAACGCTATATAGCCTCGAAGTGTTTGGCTACCAATTATTTTGAGGGTATCATTGTAGCCAATACCCTCGAATTTGGGATCGAAAAAATATTTGGAGCCTAAATACCATTGAAATAAAATCAGGGCTATTTTTCCATTCTATATAACCACGAATGTATATTTCGAGGGCGTCGTCGAGGGTTAGTCATGAAGTTGTTAGAGGGTACACTCGAGGCTAATTTTGAGGGCATATAGGATCGAATATTTTTTGGAGGGTAGAGTTGAGGGTGTAACAACTTAATATATATTACGAGGCTAATTTCGAGGGTAAGTTTGATCCTAAATAGTTACGATTTTTTTGGGAGCTAACAATGAGGCTAAATAACCTCAAATTATATATTCGAGGGTATATTTGTAGGTATATAACCTCGAAACAATTGAATTTTCTCCGATGGCAAGATCGAGAGAAAGTATGTGAGAGATAGATGAAAATGTAATCATATAGTATGCAAATATTAACCTCGGACATGCCCTCAAGTTCATAAGTTCGAGGTTAAACTATTATGATTACCCTCTTCAATACTCTCGAATTATTATTTTCTAGGGTAAGCAAGCACATGAACTCTTCCTTAATAGCAACAATATTATGATTTCGAGGGCAAACTTGATGCTACATATAAACTCCAAATTATCCTTTCGAGGCCCGAAAAATCCAAAAAGGCTAATAGATATTTGCTTGCAACTCTTTGATTGATGAGCTCCTGTTGTTGTGGAATAAAGGCTAATAGATATTTTCCATTTGAACTAGAATATGGACGATAAGTTTCATGGTTTGGTTGTCACAGATGTTTCTAAAAGCCAACATACCACATATGTCCTTATTGTCACATATGTTTCTTTGATGACTCCCCCCACTTGGCAAACACCTGTGGGTTTCACCGAGCCATCTACATTAATTTTGTAGATAACCTCTTCTGGTTTAATCCACCTAGCCTTGTTTCTCTTTCTGTTTGATTTGGTAGGTAGAGATTTTCTTTCACATGTTTTCCAATTCTAAATATATATCGATCACCAAATTTTGTACTATGTTCGAAATCTATGGCGGATTTTTCTTCCTGAATATGAGTTCATTTCTGATTTTCTAGATAGCTTGCCAGACAAAGCCCAAATCCTCTAGTATAGAGGAGCTAACTCTAGAGTCTAGTAAATCTAAAATATCCATGTTATGCCTTCTGCCACTTCCAATATTTTTTACCGTTTACTCTTTAAAATTGTGCTATAACTTCTTTGGTATATTTGTAGTGAAGGAAAAGGTGGGTAGAGTCTTGTCATCGTTAGACGAATCACAAATGCAACATTGGCTAGACACCCTATTTAAATATTTGTTTAGCCTATGTTTATGGCCTGTTTTCTGAAAGCTTTTTTTAAGAGGTGGAGGGGGGTGGAGGTGGCTGAAATGGGGTGGAGATAGGGGAGAATTACCTATCTTGGTGAGGGGAGGTAGGGGATGGGGAGGAGATCCACCCCTTTAATGAAGGTGGGGGTGGTGTTGGGAAGGGAGGAAGAAAACACAACCTTAGTTAGGAGTCCATCAATTGACACTTTCCATAAGAGATTTTTTAATTTTGGGTGGCACATTCAGTTTCCAAATCCATTTATAACCATTAATTATTGTTTTGATGATCATTGTTATCTAGAAGTTTTACTGATCTAGTCGTAAAGGAACCATTAGGTTCTAGTTTCCAAATGAGTCTGTCAGGGGTTTCCCATTGTGGAATGTGGATTTCAGTAATTTTTCTAACTATATTGGTCGAAAATAGATTGTGGAGTAATATTAGGTTCAACTACTTTTGAGCATCTAGCAATTGACTAACTTTCATATTAGGGTTTAGGTCATTCATATATTCATCTAGCTTATGATTATTGAGCCAAGGATCATTCCAAACATTTATCGAGTTACCATTGCATATGATCCAAATAAGTCCCTTATCAAAATTTTCCCTTAACGAGAGGAGTCTCCCAAATTGTCAGAAAGTGTTTAGATTAGATTTTTGGTTAATACTTTCATTTTGTAAAATATTTTTCCATGATGATTTTAACCCAGATATTATTCTGGTCAGAGTGTATTTTCCATAAAAGTTTTAATTGAAGACTCACATTAAGGTCTTTCGATTTCCTTATACCTAGTCCGCCGTATTGTTTAGGTTGACAGATCTTATCCCAGCTGACAAGGGGAGTGTATCTTTCAGATTGTAGCTTATTTCAGAGGAAGTTTTTATTAATTTGGTCAATTTGATGTAGAATGCCTTTTGAAAGAAGAAAATTTTGCATTAAAGTTCGTTTTGGAGCTCAAATCAGCTTGGATAAGAACCACTCTACCCGCCTACGAGAGAGAGAAGGCTTTCCATTTTGATAATTGTTTTTTCATGGACTCTTAAAAAACACATTTCTTTATTCTTCCATTTACTAATGGAATTCATAAATACTTTTCGATTGTTTTAGATATAGGAATTTTCATGTGTGGAGATATATCTTTAGCAAGATTAGGATTCACATTTGCTGAGAATTGAATTGAAATTTTATTGTAATTTATCGTTAATCCCGATATATTCGATAAATTGTTCATCATATTTTGAATGGTATTTGGTTCCACTCTTAAAATAATAATGTCAAACCAAATTTTCTGTTCTGAATAATAAGTAATAAGAATCAAATAATAAGATATATAATAATAATAATAATAATAATAATAATAATAATAATAATAATAATAATAATAATAATAATAATAATAATAATAATCTTTTAAATTATTTTATTTCAAAATTGTATCTATATATTCATTTACTTAACTTAAAATAGAAATACCAAAAAATAATTTGGGGTATTTCATGAGAATGATAATTTTGAGCTTGAAAATGAGAACGAAGAAGAAGATTTTCCTACCGAGTCTAATACAGAAGCAGAGTATGTGGATGACATTCACGAATTTGATAATGATGAAGATACATTCGATTAAAGTAAGTCGGTTTGTTAAGGTATTATTAATTTACATATATTTTCACTTTTAGAAATGACAAATAGTATACCTAGATTATTTATTTTGAAAAAGATTTTGGTCAAAATTTATTTCTATAAATTTATATAAAAACAAACCTATGTAATATGGATTCACTTTATTGATCCCATTTCACAAGTCCATATTTATTAATAAATATAATTAATTAAAAGTCACCTATATATTAGTTTTAAAAATCCTTAGGGATTAAAATAAAATTTTCACTAAATGATAGGATTTTTACTTAAATATATAATTTTATTTATCAAAAAATCTCATGAAAAGATTAAACTAACTCTACCTAATTTAGGCAATGAAATTAGTAAAATAATTCTTATGGATTAATATAAAAGTAGAGGAAGAAAAGAAAATAAAAGTAATTAATTTAGGATAACTTTTGCCCAAGAAAATAAAGTTTTGGAGAGTTTATTGGAAATAAATGAAAATGTAGTGTTTTGTTAATAAAAAGAATAGTATGTTGGATTTTTTCTATTATATATTTTATGATTTGAAATAATTTTCTTATATTATTGATGCAAAGCTATATAAAAAGATAAAAAAAATTTAAAAAAAAAATGTTGAATATATATTTTAGGATTGGTTAATGGCGCCTAAATTTTACCTTGAATACTCTTTTGGCGCCTAAAATCTATATGTAATTTTGAATATATATATTTGATGCGTTGTGAAAGGTGAATAAGGCGAATTTTTTTTCAAAATATTCACTAAAAATAATTAATTACTAAAATATTCAAGCTTTTAAACTATTTAAAAAAATATTCATTTTTTGCAGAGTAATCAGAAAAACGCGGACTGAGGCCGCGTTTTATTCACAAAGGGAAAAATGTGAAATTGGAGAAAAGGATGACAAAATTTTAGCAAAAGAAACGCGGTCTGAGACCGCGTTTCTATTATTAATTTTATTGGGGATCAATTTTGTAATTTCCCAAAGAGTTTTACAACAGAGACACAGCCCCAATCCGCGTCTCTCTCTGTTTTTTTTTTTGGGAATTGAAAGAGGCGACAACCCTCTCCTCTTTGCAGCGGCCGATCGAAACAGGTGGAGGAAGCTCTGGCGCCACCAGATTGAATGTTGCTTCCAAGCGTGGCAACTGGCGAGGCTTGAAATTGCCCAGATCGAAGCCCGACCATCTCCTCTTTGCAGCGGCCGATCGAAATAGGCGGAGGAAGCTCTGGGGCCACCAGAGTAGAGGGTTGCGGCCACCAGATCGAAGCCCGGCCATCTCAGATTCGAAGAGTAAGGCTCGTCTCAGATCCAAGAGGAAGCGAGGCCGACTCAGATCGAAGCCCAAATAAGATCAAAGAGGAAGCTTCGAAGAGGAGCGAGGTCGAATCAGATCCATATCGAAGAGGAAGCTTCGAAGAGAAGGAGGAGAAGGGAAGGCGGCGGGAGGGAGGAGAAGGGAGGCCGCCGGGAAGGAGGAGAAAGGAGGTCGCCAGCGTCCCTGCCTCCATCCGACCTTCGTTCAGGAGGAAGGAGGAGAAAGAAGTCAGAGAAAGGAGGCTGCCAGCGTCCCTACCGCCATCCGACCTTCGTTCTCGCCAAATCCCTCCCCTCACCTCTCAATTTCAGATCCCTCTCCTCCCTACCGCCATGGTCTGTCTCGCCACACCTCCTCCGGCCCCGCCGCTGTTCCTCCGGCCGCCCCTCTCCTCTCAATTTCAGATCCCTCTCCTCTCAATTTCGGATCGTGTCGTCGGACGCTTGACTGAGAGAGGAGGATATGGAGTGGCGTTCGGTGACCTTAAGCTTCGACAACAGAGAACAGGGGAGGTTGCGGTTTCTCGCCGATGAAGAGGCAGAGGAGACTGCGGCGGCGTTGAATTTCAGATCCCTCTCCCCTCTTTCCTCCTCCGGTGGCCTCCTCCGATAGCTCTGCTTCCCCGTGACCCGTTCCCCAATCCCCATTAACATAAAAAAAAAAAGAAAAGAAAGAGAGAGACGCGGTCCGCGTCTCTAGGGTGGATTTTTTTAACAATTATCAAATTTAACCCGAAATAAAAATTAACATAGAAACGCGGTCTGAGATGGCGTTTCTTTTGTTAATTTTTTGCCACTTATTTCTTTGAATTCAAAATTTTTACTTATGAATAAAACGCGGTCTCAGGCCGTGTTTTTCTGCTAGACTTGCAAAAAATGAATATTTTTGTAAATATTTTAAAAGTCTGAATATTTTGTTAAATAATTAGTTTTTTGTGAATATTTTGAAAAAAAATTCGAATAAGGCGGTGGTATAAAAGGATATGTTCAAGCTTTCTAACCCTAGTGCATCGCCCCCAATTCCCCTTCACATATGTCTCTCTTTCTTCTTAGTGAGAACGAGATAGAGAAGAACGCTAGGCAGAAAGATGAAGCGAAGATATCTCTGTACAGACTCCGGCTTCCTTTCTTTCGCTTATCGATAGGCCACCGTTGACGAAAATCTGCACTGGAAACCTTCGATAGCAACAACACCCCTCTTACAGCGCGAATTGAGGGCTCTCGAACCAGGAGGGCAAGGTGAGTCGGGCTCCAACAACCCAAAAAGCGCGAGTAACATTCTGACCCTAGGTTATTCCAACCCTTAATTTTGTTATTCAATCTCGCCTTTAGACGATTCTCAGCTTAAATTTCATATTCTCAAACGAATCCCCTTTCAATTGAGTGTTCAATTGCCATGTTCAACTGATTTTTTTTAAAAAAAAATGATTTTAGTTTTTTCGAATTAGGGCCGATCGATAAGGAGTAGGAGGACTAAGTGCTCAAGAAATTTGAGGAGGAGCACAGGAACCCAGGCTTCGAACAAATGTCCGAAAGGGGAGCGTGTTTGGTCTAGGTACGCTAATTTAAATTTTCCCCTTTGTTTGTATTTTTCGACAGTGTGCTTTCAGCTTGTGCATTTGTGCTATGTATGGGCTGATTTAGGGCTGTTAGGCATGACCTTGTCATCTCCAATTTGTTACAAACACCTCCTGATTGCATTTTTTTTCCATGCTTCCTGACAGAGCAAAAGTAATTACATAAGATGTTCATGGGCATAATCATCTTTTACCAGATAAACCCTAATCCTCGTTATATATTCGAGTTTTCTACTAGGGTTTATGAGGCTTCTAAGACAGCCGACACCCTCTAACTTGAGCGTCGGAGGCTTCCCACGGGGAAGCAGCCCCGCCTCTTCCTCTCCTTCTACGCAGGTGATCGATCGAGGCCGAGGAGGAAGAAAGTGCGGATTTATGCACTAACATATGGCGCCGTCTGTGGGAATCGATCAAAAAGCCATGAGATCGAATCTCCCAATCTACAAAGCAACAAAAAGTCGATTGTTGATGGCGACGGTGAACCGGTGAATGCTCAGTGTTCACCCACGAACCCTAGGGTGAGCCTTCACCTACAAAGCCTAGGGGATAGGGCACCGCCGGCCTCAGACCACAAGGCAGAGGGGCGCCGCGCTCGCCATCTCCCTCCTAGTGTCGTCGAGGAAAACATCGACCGATTAATCAGCCATGGAGATCGCTTCGCCCTCTCGCTACAGAGCTTTGCCGAGAGCTCAGGGGCATGCCGGACCACCACCGCTTCCGGCCTGGTTCACCAGAGATCCCCCAATTGAATCTGAAAGAGAAGGAAGTGTGTAGAATGAAGCAGATCTGGTGACCTCAACGGCGATTCCGACGTCGAAGAGTCATCCATCCTCCACAACTCCCGCCTCCGTCTCATCATCAGCGTTGCCGCATCTCCATTGTCGAGCATCTCGTTTCACGGAGCATCGAAAGCTCTACCGGTCGTCGGCCTTGATTGTCATTTCCATTGGCTAAAGCTGTCACTCAAGCGCACCGTAGAGCCAACAACTGGCCAACCCGCGTCTGAGCCGTTTGTCACACCACCACCTCACACCGAAAACACACTCCCATCCGCGGATAGGGATCCTTTTCCGCCGTTGAGATCGAGGCCAGAAGCGAGAGGATGGTTGAGGACACGGCTTTGAAATCAGTTCTTGCCCGCCATTGAAACGACGATGCAGTTGTTGGCCTTCAGACAATTTCACGATCCAGCGCCGCCGCTCACTGCCAACCCTATGAGGAAGAATGGAAGACGTTACTTTAAATTGGGATTAATTACTTTGTAATTAATCCGAACGTTACTTTGCAAATTGGGGCTAATTACAAGATCAGCCCAGAGTTCTTGGAAATCGCAATTCAGCCCATACATTCAAGCTATTTATGGAAAAAAGGTCCAACTTTCATAAGACAAGATATCTCACTTAGAAGTGCAACGCATCGTGCCTGACCGGTCCAGCATACGAGACCCAAGAGCTAAGTCCTCTATGTCCTATTTTGATGAAAAGTTCACTTTTTAGTTAATCGTATTACATGGTTAATTGCATCGGTGAAATATAAATTCTTGAAATGCTTATATGCGCATCTATATATATGTACAACAAAATTATATCAAAGCCATAAAAAACAATTAACGATAGCCAATCAAGGCCGAATTAGCCGCTCAAGGCCGAATTAGCCGCTCAAGGCCAACTTAGCCGCTCAAGGCCGAATTAGCCGCTCAAGGCCAACTTAGCCGCTCAAGGCCACATTAGCCACTCAAGGCCAAATTAGCCGCTCAAGGCCAACTTAGCCACTCAAGGCCAAAACAACCGCTCAAGTCCAATGAGTCGCCACTCACGGCCAATAAAAGCCAATCTTTAGGCCATAATAACCCCATTAAGGGCCAACAAAAATAAAAATCAATCAATAAGAGTGTCATTAAAGACAAAATGCTCAACTTAATGAAAATAATCAAATTGTCAACCATAAATAAAGTTTAAGCAAGAACGTCGTCAACTGACACCGTCTCTTATTTATGGCAGAAAATTCATGTAATCATTTTGAGTAGTAACTTTCATTTGATTAGTTAATAACGTACCAACTGCATTATATTATGTTATTCAGTTCAGAATGTCAAAGCTTGCAGGATACAACGAAAACAAGGGGCAAACATTATTGGTGATCTTTGATCATAACAGGTGAAGAATGTCAAAGCTTCCCTCATCACTAGATCGTGATAAGGAAACCCGAGGGGCAATTGACAAAGCAAAAATAATTACATAAGATGTCCAGGGGCATAATCGTCTTTTACCAGGTAAACCCTAATCCTCGTTATATATTCGAGTTTTCTACTAGGGTTTATGAGGCTTCTAAGACAGCCGACACCCTCTGACTTGAGCGTCGGAGGCTTCCCACGGGGAAGCAGCCCCGCCTCTTCCTCTCCTTCTACGCAGGTGATCGATCGAGGCCGAGGAGGAAGAAAGTGTGGATTTATGCACTAACACTTCCTATGAGTTTAGTTTGGTGTTGTCTTGGGTTGCCAATCAATGTCAATTTTTTCATTCTTCCGATGAGTTTAGCTTTGTAAGGTTCTCTCCCGACTTTCCCTCTTCTCTTTGTATTCGATTTCTACAGGTTGATTTCAATTTGTTTCTATAAATTTAGACTAAGAGTTAAATTTATACTTTCCCGGTTATTAAAATTTGGGAGGCAATGTAAAATTTTGGCTTGTGTTGTGTCCTTTGGAAGGTAAAGGAACTGTTTTGGGTATGTGTTGGAAAGTAAAGGAACTGTTTTGGGTGTGTTGGAAGGTGATTTGTTTAAATAAAAATAAATTCAGCTATTAGAAAATAAATATGAAGGATACATTGAGGACATATTCCTCTGTCTACCAAAGGTAAAAATATGCATCAAAGAAATTAATCCTTCCCCTTCATCTTTCAGTTATGTCAAAGGTGCTTCATAAAAATATGCATCTTTTAGCTCATTGAAGGGAATTATGATATGAAGCTTAAGATATCTGGCTTTGTTGGAATTATGATATGGAGCAACAATGCTCAACTATTTTTTGATCTACCCTCGGTAGATTTAGCTTTTTGAAAGGATGTCATTAGTTTGTGATTATGTTTTGATTTGCATTTTCTTGTGATATGTTTATTGTTATTTTCCTTTCTGGTTATCACTTCAAATTAGTGAATTAGCTTTGTTAGCCATGAAAGGAAAGTGATAGAAATTCTAAAACTGCAAATCTATATTAGTGTATTACTGGTGCTTTTGTAATCCAACAGCATTCCTCTTGATGCTCTAGTATTTGACTTGATACTCTTGTTGATTGCAGCCTCCATTTCTCTCACTCGCAGCCAATAAAACATCTTTTTCTATTGGAAGGTGAATTAGAGGATTGAGAAGTGAGAACCTTTCCACACCGAATTTCTGTCGCCTCAAATTAGGAATTTTTTTTAAAAAAAAAAATTTGATCACTTAGTTTCGTTAGGGTTGTACATAGTCTTGATGGCGATTTCATGCCTAATTTGGGAGTTGTAATTCTTTGAGCAACTATTGAATGTGTTGTGGATTCTTGTTGTAAATTGTTGTGGATTCTTGTTGTAAACTGGTGTGGATTCGTAGTAAAATCTATGTTTTATGTATGCATAAATTGAAGAATAAAATAGAGTTTGATGCTAATAAATTTAACCTCAAGTTTAGCTACAAACTTTATAAAGTTTACAAAATATAACCTACAATTTAGGGATCAAAATATTAAATTTAACCTCCAAATTGTCTATAAAATGAGTTTATAGGATGCCCTCGAAAACGAATTTTTATTCAAAATATTCACTAAAAATTAAATATTTACAACTTTATTCACACTTTTAAACTATTTACAAAAATATTCATTTTTTGCAGGGGAGTCAGAGAAACGCGGGTTGAAACCGTGTTTCATTTGTAAGGTTTAAATTTTAAAATGGAAAGAAAAATAGATAAAAATTAAACGAATAAAACGCGGTTTCAAACTGTGTTTTATTCTTTTTATATTTTTTAATTATATAAAACAAATAAAAAAAGAAAAAAAAGGTAGAGCGCGGTTTGAAACCGCGCTTTACCTGTTCATCGTCTTCGTCGACCAAAAGGCATGGATTGGAGGCCGGTGCCGGATCGGAAGTCGGAGAGAGGGAGGGAGGCAGCGGCGAGGGTGCCGGCAAGGGTGGCCGGCGTTGGTGGCAGCGGAGGTCGAGCAGAGGGAGGGAGGTCGGGCAAAGCGAGGGTGGGCGGGGAGGGGAGCGGAGCGCCTGTTCGGATTCCTTCTCCAGCGGCGGCACGAATTTGGGCAATTGGAGGAGGAGGAAGAACGAGGAGAGAGGTACGAGTTCGGATTCCGTCTTTATCCATCGGAGAGACGGATGTAGACCAGAGGAGACGGACTTTTGCCGGAGGAATCGGAGTCGGGAGTGGGAGTCATCCCTCTTGCCGGAGGAATTGGAATTGGGAGTGGGGGCTCAAATCGAAGTCGGGATTCGTTCAATTGAAGACGGATCCGGCAAAGATTCTGAAAATTGGAAGAGGATGACACTGGTGTGGCCCGTGGGTTCGGTTTCCGGACTTCTCCGTCGGAGAGACGGATGCGGATGGAGAATATTGAGCCGTCGACCTCCCTCCCTCAGCTCGACCTCCATTGCCACCAGCGCCGGGCACCCTCGCCGGGCACCCTCGCCGCTGCCTCCCTCCCTCTCCCCGACCTCCGATCCGTCACCGGCCTCCAATCCATGCCTTTTGGTCGACGAAGACGATGCACAGGTAAAGCGCGGTTTCAAACCGCGCTCTACCTTCTTTTTCTTTTTTTATTTGTTTTATATAATTAAAAAATATAAAAAGAATAAAACACAGTTTGAAACCGCGTTTTATTCGTTTAATTTTTATCTATTTTTCTTTCCATTTTAAAATTTAAACCTTACAAATGAAACGCGGTTTCAACCCGCGTTTCTCTGACTCCCCTGCAAAAAATGAATATTTTTGTAAATAGTTTAAAAGTGTGAATAAAGTTGTAAATATTTAATTTTTAGTGAATATTTTGAATAAAAATTCGTTTTCGAGGGCATCCTATAAACCGCGTTTTATTTGTTTTATATAATTAAAAAATATAAAAAGAATAAAACGCGGTTTGAAACCGCGTTTTATTCGTTTAATTTTTATCTGTTTTTCTTTCCGTTTTAAAAATTTAAACCTTACAAATGAAACGCGGTTTCAACCCGCGTTTCTCTGACTCCACTGCAAAAAATGAATATTTTTGCAAAAAATTAATATTAGCCTCCAAGATATTTTTCGTGTTTAAATTGGAGGTTATTTTACTCTCGCACTTGCACTTAAATTATTTTGAGGCTATGAATCGATACTATTTAGCCTCGAAGTTGGTACCCTCGAAAATACCTACCAATTTCGTTTGAAGGCAATTTGAAGGCTAAATAGCACTGAATTTAGTTTCGAAATAGTTTGATACTAATGATATCGAAATTACCCTCGAAATTATTTAGAGGCTGTCTTACCCTCGAAAACAATAATTCGAGGTTAATATTTGAGACCACATTTAACCTCCCTCCTCTACGCCTCAAAATGTCAGTTGAGGTCGAATTCGAGGGCATTTTTGGGGGTAATAAATTTTCGAGGCTAATATTGAGGCTATGTTCAAAAGTAGTTTCGAGGGTATATAAGCGTTTTCTAGTAGTAAGTTTACGAGCAGTTATCCCTTTTTCTTGATCTTTCAAGGCAAGAGATTTAGCATGTAGCTCAGATAGCCTTCCTTGGGCATGAGCAAGTTCAGCAACGCAAAGGGACAATTAATTAGAAACCACGGTCAAATCAGTTTGGCCAGCTTCATTCGTCAGCCCTGCCACTAGACTGATACTATCAAGGAACTCTTGCACCTGGGAGACAAGCCAAGTTAAGCTAGTCTCGTCAGCTTTGGCCAGCATGGCCATAATCTTTAGAAGCTCTAAGTCCTTGTGGACTGCATCTAGTGACAACATCAGATCTTGAAATGACCGAGACTTTGAAATAGTCTAAGCAATTGCTCTCACTCCATTCACAATAGCGTCCCAAAGGTAGTCTTGAACGGGAATAGGGAACAAATCTTGCAGGGAGTAAGGGATGTTCCTTATGAGGGCAACGTTTGGAGAAGAACACACAGGTGTATGGGAAGGTGGCTCAAAAACGCTTGGTGGGGCATCATCCTCTTGTCCTTCTGGGGAAGCATAAGCAAGAAATTTAGGCTGGACGGCAGGGGGAACAAAATCGAAAAGCATCCCATCTTGGTCAATCCTTTCATTGGATTTGGAGGCGTCATCTCTATGTGGTAATGCTTTGTCCATTTGATGTGCACATCGTCGCTAGGAGATCTTTCTCAGCTTACTCTTTTCCCGACCGCAAAAGTGATACAAGGGGGGCTAGTTTCACTGGAAAAGAGTGAGATGTTCCAGAGCCTTCTGGAATCTCTGAGAGTTTAATGGCACCTTGAAACCCAGCAATGATGTCTCTTATATTCTCAATGACAAAAGTGTTATTCTTCATGTGTATCTCCTTCCCTGTCAGAATAGTTTTAACTTTCTGCAATGGTTGACTAAGATAAGGGGTCGAGGCCATCATCCACCATGTACAGTGACTCAAAGTGCATGTCCCTTGATTACCAGAGTGGGGGATACAATAAACGGCGCTAGTGTCCTTTTGAAACAAATGAGAGTAGCTTCTAGCTACGTCCTCCAAAGACCTTCGGCTCCTCAATGCATAGTTGAATGTCAACAAGTTCGAAGGAACCCCTTGATCAAAACCAAACCGACGAGCAAATCGGTTAGGTTAGTAAGGCTCCAAAACTAGCTCTGCTTCTACCCTGACTGGCAGAAGGCAAGAGCATATACAAAGTAGACGCTCGTACTCAATATCTGTAGTACGCCCTTCTATATCCACACAATTTGCGTCTGCTTCAGCACCAAATGATATTCTGCGGTGATAGACCCAATGAGAATACCTGAGGACCACTCTGGCACGATGGAGAGAGAAAGAATTGCCATTCACTCCTGCATATCGTGCAAGAAGAGGATATGTTTCCGGGAAGCTGTTCTCTGGCTAACAGCGGTATAGACAAGGGAAATATTCAGCCAACTAACTGACAGGAGGAAACTGTCGTTGTTCCTATCAAAAGTAAAACTCAAACCCACAAACTAGTATAGTAAGCAAGTAGGAGGTCGATCCCACAGAGAATCAAGTATTTCTACGCAATGTATATTTACCAATTAGTAGGAAAGAAGGGTTTTGGTGATTGAAGATGAGAAAATAAACCATAAACAAGTTAGTAGAGATAACAATTGAGAAAATAGTTTCATCTACAAATATCCACTTTAGTTTGGTTAGTTGATCCTCGATTTTTCTTCAAGTTCTCTTTTCATCCTATTATTGTTCATGTCCTGATCTTGTGTAAATTACTAGTCCTACGAGTCCTAGTAACCCTTACTGATTAGATAACCCTAATACGGTCAAGATTTAACCTAATAGTAGCATTAAGATTAAGGATTAACCAGGATACATGCAACACCAAGCTACGAGTCAGCATTTAACATATAATTGATTCTCTACACACCAATTTAGTCCTACGAGTCCTAAAAATGCATGATTGCTACTATAGATTAAGGTTCGCTACGAGGAATCTACAAAATCCTAGCAATAATCTCAACTAGTTGTACGGACTAGAAGAAATCAACAATATTCGCAAAAGAATCAATACGAATCAATAGGAATAGAACAAGAATAGAAATCTTACAACTTTATCAAGCCAAAGCTTCAATCCATAGACGAAACGAAAGAGTTTAGCACTCCATGGCCATGGAGGTTTCCTTGGCCGAGGGGCGGCTTTTACTGTTCACAGCGATTTGTCCTCTTCGAATTTGGTCCCGATGTGAACACGAAAATTGTAGATCTCGGAAAGAGCTTTCCAACGCATGGTCATAATAGTCAATCGGACAACCGAGGCCTCCAGAAAGTGCGAAACAAATTCAGCATGTCTGGCGACAACTTCTGATGACTTTTTCTTCACTTAGGCTCTCTAACTTCGATTCCGCTCCCGGGCTCTTCACTTTTCCTTTTCGTCTTCACTCTTCCTTCATCCATGAGCTTCCTCATTCCTTGTCGGATCCACATATACCTGAAATAATCCATAAAAGCTTGTAGATTCCGACTCCACCAACAACACAAGTATAAATGCAAATCTAGCTTAAACCATGCATTATATACATCTAAATCATGATAAATGCATCCTAATATGCCTACCTAAATGCATGCTATCAAATTCCCCCACACTTAAGTATTTGCTTGTCCTCAAGCAATTAAAACCAAAATCAAATCAATACCCCACAGACAAGCAATCCATGTAATAACTTTGGTAAAACACTTAAAAGCTCAAAATAGGGAAATAAAGATTGACAATTAACATCATAACATGTATAGGTGCAATCCAAGGAATAAAGCAAGCATATTCATTCAACCTCATCAGGAAAATGTGTTTTCACTCTCGCTCATGTGTTTAGGGTTAAACATTCACGCTCAAACTTAATCCTTGAAAACTTAGCTACGACAAAATTGCGCCAGTGGTCTAAATCTCCACCGCTAGTGATTTCACATGTAACCAAAATCATGAGGTCTTTGTATGGGTTGTAATGGGGTCATGGTAGGAACATAGGGTATGGAAATTATTTAAGTTATGTGGTGCTAAAAATCCGGGAAAAAGGGTTAGTAAACAACCAGAAAAACACCAACACCAAAACACTTCGTATACCATTCCAATAACATGTACTCCTTCACAATATAAATTCGCACACAATTTTCCAATATCCACACAAACTCATTCATTTTTTTTTCTTTTGATAATGATTTTTTTTTCTTTTCTTCTTTTTATTTTCTTGACTTTTACCCCTAAGTGAATTTTATCCTCCTTAGGTCCCAAGTAATAAGCACATATAAACCATCTCTATGAAGTACAAATGAATCACCCAACATAACTTTTCAACTCAAAGCAACTCCATCTATACATCAAGATATTCACCAACTCTTCTCCTAATTCCCGGATGGGTCAGGCTAATAATTGGCTAGGAAGATTTTGTGGAGCTAACAAAATAGGTTTATAAGGCTCAAATTGGCTTCAAGTAAAGGATAATGTGTATGGGCGGATAGAGTATAATATGGCTAAAAGAAAATCATGCCTCAATCACTTTAAGGTTACATGCAAAAATCATATAAATGTAGCCTCAATAAAGATATCTAAACGCAATTTAAAGAGGAAGTAATCAAGGAGAGTATTCACACACAAAGAAACTAGAGGACATATATGTGTAGTCCCAATAAGGCCAAAATAACTCACAAGGTCAAATTGTTAGAACTTCAATACGACTTAAATTCCAAAGACTATACATGCTCAATTTTCTCATCAATCTTTTTCCCAAAAATTCTATAAAACAATTCAAAGTTTCAAACACTTCAAGCAAGTTATGGGGCACATGATAAGATAAATATAGAGGACAAGTATCCTAGATGGGAAAATAAGACCTAAAGTGTATGAAATGCATGATATTTTTGGATTTTTTTTTTTTTTTGCAAATGCAATATAAGAGTAAAAATAAATATGAAAACATAAGAAACATGATATGCAAAATATATCTATATGCAATGCAATCCCTCCCCTACACTTAAATCTTTCATTGTCCTCAATGAAAATAAATTAAAAACAACAAAAGATCAAAATCTGAAGGAACGAGAGAAAACTGACATGCTAATTGTAGGGTTGGTAGGTCTGGGAGGGGAGGTGAGGAGAGGAAATTGTCAGCCTCGTCAGAGGCCGCGGGGCGGCCGGAGACAAGACCTGGCCGCGGGGCGGCAAGCTTCTCTTTTCAGCTTTCAGCCTACAGTGTTAGTGCTCCACGAAAAATGCCAAAACCAAACTAATTCAATGAAATTTAAGAAAAAGTAATCTAGAACTACATACCTTGGGTTGCCGCCCAAGCAGCGCCTTTGTTTTATGTCATCGGCATGACTTATTCTCAATCTTAATTCCTTACCTATCAGACATCGTCAAGGCCCTGAGTAGCCTATCATATTCTTGTGCACACATATTCCACAAGACATCATAGCACACTAAATTGAAATTATAAAATATAGAAGTGATAAACCTTTTCAATTTATCATGAATGTCTACTGAAGGAATATGATACCACCAGTTCAGTTCCACTGGTGGCTTTTCAAAATAACAATTAAAAGGATCAACATAATCACTATTACCTTCCAAATTGCAAAAGTTTACCTTTATTACCTCTTGAGCCTCAGCAGGTGGCTCTAGACATGGCTCATCAACGGGGGAGCTGAGAAGGAATGCATCAGATGGAGTAGAAGACACAACACATGAAACCTCATGCGTCGACTCATGAAATTTCATGTCAGGAAGCACTAGACCCTCTTCTCCATCGTCAAAGAAACTATCGTTGTCTATGAACAATTCCTCCTCGTTATGAAACCAACTAGCAGGGAATGAATTAAGCACAATGACTTCGGCAGGATCTTCCATTCTTGCATCCTTCACTGTCTCAGGAGATGACGGAATGGGTTGGCTTTCTTTATCAACTTGAGGGGTGACCATCTGCTCTGCTATTATCTCGCTTGATGTTTGAATAAGTTGGCTCAATTGTTCCCCCAAGTTTTTGATCCTCTGATCATTCTCCTGTATCGCTTGAGCATTCTCCTGTATCGCTTGAGTAAGGGCTTGGATTTCATCGTCCAAGTATGTGACAGAGTCCCCCATTGGTAGTGATACCGAAGTGAAGGATTCTTCCTGCGCAATATGGTAATCCATATAACAGAAAAAATCCCATAACCCCGACAAACCTAATCGTGCTAGGCCTCCGTTACTCATGTGCTCAGCAAGCGCTCGTATCTCAGCAGTCATCCCGTCAATTATGCAAACAATCATATCTCGGATACTGTCTTGATAGCCCCGTGACTTACGGATGTCAACACATCTCTTACTGCACATACTCTAAAGAGAGTACCCCATTTCTTATCAATTGCCTCACAGCCTCATTTCGGATGCGTATATGCCTCTTCTTGCCATTATATGCTCCGCTGTTTGCTACTCCAATGGCAGCCTGTGAGTCACAGTGTAGAGAAATCGCAGGAGCTGGATGCCCCCACATTGGTATATCTGCCAGTAGGCTTCTCAGCCTCTTGCCCTGCTAGGTCTAGAGCTATAAACTCTGACTCCATCGTCGATCGGGCTATACAACTCTGCTTTGCAGATTTCCATGAGACAGCTGCACCACACAATGTAAAAACATATCCACTAGTGGAGCAAATTTCATCAGTCCCACTTACCCAGTTTGCATCACAATATCCTTTTAGAACGCAGGGAAAACCCTCAAAATGTAATCCCTAATCAAGAGTGCCTCTAACGTATCTCATTAACCTTCTAAGTGCAATCCAGTGTTCTTTGCTAGGATTATGTATATATCTACTGAGTCTACTTACTGCATAAGTTATGTCAGGCCGAGTATAGTTCATCAAAAACATTAGACTCCCAATCACTTTAGCGTATTCCTCTTGGGAAACACATATACCTGAGTTCTTCACTAACTCTATGGTAGCATCATATGGGGTCCTAACTGGCGTCAAATCATAATTGTTAAAATTTTTCAATACCTTCTCTACATAATGGGATTGAGACAAAGTAAAGCCATTTTTAGTTCTACTCACTTTAACACCTAGAATCACATCAGCTTCACCTAAGTCTTTCATTTCAAAGCGAGAGGAAAGAAACTTTTTGGTTTCATTTATCACATGCATGTTAATTAGTTCCAAATAACAACATATCATCAACATATAGGCACACAATAACACAACCAGAATTGTACATCTTGGTATAAACACATGCATCAGATCCACTAACCACAAATCCAAAACTCAACACAGTGTTATGGAATTTCTCATACCATTGTTTGGGTGCTTGCTTTAGGCCATAGAGAGATTTCTTTAACCTACAAACCATGTTCTCCTTACCTGGAACCACAAAACCCGGAGGTTATTCCATGTATATTTCCTCATCTAGATCACCATTCAGAAAAGTAGTCTTTACATCCATTTGATGTACTAAGAGCTTGTAATTAGATGCTAAAGAAAATAATGTTCTAATGGTTGCAATCTTAGTTACAGGAGAATAGGTGTCAAAATAATATACTCCATGTTTCTGTGTGCATCATTTGGTTACTAGTCTTGCCTTAAATCTATCAATAGAACCATCTGTTCTAAGTTTCCTCTTAAAGATCCATTTACAACCAATGGCCTTATAACCTCTAGGCAGATCAACTAGTTCCCAAGTGTGATTACTTGTGATAGATTCAATTTCACTGTTTACCGCATCTTTCAAAAAACTAGCATCAACAAAACTCATAGCTTCTTTATATGTTCTAGGTTCATCCTCTATCATGTGAACACAAACTAGAGCTTCATTGATTTCATCTAAATCACGGAGTTCAGTTAAGAAAGCAGTCACAAAATCAGGACCATAGCTAGTTTCTGTTCTACGTCTTTTACTTCTTCTAATTTCACTAGGTTCATCAACATTGATAGAAGCAGGTAAAGACAAAGATGCAAGTTCAGAAACAACAGGAATGCTATCATGATCTTTCTTCAAAGGAAAAATATGCTCAAAAAATTCAGCATCACGATATTCACACATAGATCTGTCATGTAAGCACATAAACCTATAGGCAGCACTGTTCTCAGCCTAACCAACAAACATGGCATCCACAGTCTTAGATCCAAGGTTATCTCCCTTAAAAGCAGGAATCCCAACTTTAGCTAAACACCCCCACACTCTCATCAACCCTAGGTTAGGAGGATGTCCTTTCCATAGTTCATGAGGGGTTTTGTCTAACTTCTTATGGGGTACCTTGTTAAAAATGTAGTTTGCAGAAAGAACAGCTTCACCCCACAAAGAGTCGGGTGACCCAGAACTCACAAGCATAAAAAGCATCATGTTTTTTAAAGTTATGTTCTTTCTTTCTGCTACTCCATTCGATTGAGGGCTATAGGGTGCTGTACGTTCATGAATTATCCATTATTCTCACATAATTCTTTCAAAAATGTTGTCCCATATTCCCCACCTCTATCGGATCTAAGTCTTTTAACTTTTCTGTCAAGTTGGTTTTCTACCTCAGCTTTGTAGATTAAGAACATTTTCTCTGTCTTATCCTTAGATCTCAGCAAATACAACTTGGTGTATCTAGAATAATCATCTACAAATGTGATGTAATACCTTTTACCACCTCTGCTCTCAGAGTTCCTAAAATCAGCTAGATCGGTGTGAACTAATTCTAGTAATTATGTGGACCTCTTTGTTACAGGTTTGAAAGACTTCTTGGTGAACTTAACTTCCACACAAATTTCACATTTTTTATGATCATTATTACCCAAGTTTGAGATTAGGCCCATTTTTTGCAATTTGTTCACAGATTCAACATTCACATGACCTAATCTAGCATGCCAAAGATCAATATCAACAACGATATAAGCGGAATTAGAAGCTATATTAGCATAATCAACAACAGTTTGCAAAACAAACAATTCACCAAACTTATAAGCCTTCCCTAAAAACTTTCCATTCTTGGAAAAGACTATAGAGTCACCTTCCATGACTCCCTTTAGCCCGACTCGAGATAAGAGCCCTCCAGAGATCAGGTTCCGTCGCAGGGAAGGCACATAAAAGACATTCTGCAGGCTCAGGATGTTACCTGAGGTGAGCTTCAGTGAGACCTTCCCTTTGCATAGCACCTCTGACTGGCTTGAGTTCCCCATGTAGACTTGCTCAGCTCCGCTTGCAGGTTCGAACTCATCAAACAACTCTCTGTTGGCGCAGAAGTGCTTTGTGGCCCTAGTGTCCACAATCCATTCGGTCATGCTCCCAATGATGTTAGCTTCAGTGACCACTGCAGCAATAACTTCAAGAGCACCATCTTCAGCGACGTTTGCAATGCCTTTGTCCTGCCCTCCGTTGTTCTTTTGGACAGCATATTGAGCATCCTTCCTCTCACGGCATTGGAACGCCCTGTGGCCTTGTCGACCACAAACATAGCAACCAGTGTTGTTCTGCTTCTCTCCATTGTTATTCTTCTTGAACTTCGCAGGCTTGTTGTTTTGTCCTCCAGGGCCCTTCTTGTTGAAAGGCGGCTTATTGCCTTTCTTGTTGACATGCGGAGTTTCAAAAATGTTAGCTTTTACCGTGTCATCAGCAGTGTTGAAGGTCTCCTTCTCCTTCAGCCGGTTTGCTTCCTCAATCTTCAGATGGCTGACGAGTTCCTCCAAGGTAAGATCTTTCTTTTTGTGTTTGAGGTGATTGCGGCAGCGTGCCCATGACTCAGGCAATTTCTCAATCAGGACGTTCGCCTGAAGAACTTCGCACATCTTCATCCCTTCAGCCAGTATATCCGCTACCAAATTCTCGTACTCATGCACCTACTCCATGATAGGCTTGTCGTCCACCATCTTGAACTGGATCCACTGTCCAGTCACGTACTTGCGCTTCCCAGCATCGTCAGTGCCGTACTTCTTGTCTAGGGTTTCCCAGATAGTCTTAGCAGACTTCTGGATCAGCAGCAGGTCGAACAGAGCATTCGTCATGTAGTTCAGCAGGTAGCCTCTTGCGGTTTTGTTGTCGCGTTGGTACTTCACGAGCTCCGCAGAAGGCGCGGACGGGTTGGGCGGCGCATCACCCTCAGCAACAGTAGGAGCCACACATAGTCAGTCTCTAGTTGCTCAAAGAAGATCAGCATATTCTGGGACCAGCGCTTGTAGTTCGAGCCATCCAAAGGCTCCAACTTTGTCTAACTTCTTATGTGGTACCTTGTTAAGAATGTAGTTTGCAGAAAGAACAGCTTTACCCCACAAAGAGTCGGGTGGCCCAGAACTCACAAGCATAGAAAGCATCATGTTTTTTAAAGTTATGTTATTTCTTTTTGCTACTCCATTCGATTGAGGGCTATAGAGTGTTGTACGTTCATGAATTATGCCATTATTCTCACAGAATTCTATCAAAAACGTTGTTCCATATTCCCCACCTCTATCGGATCTAAGTCTTTTAACTTTTCTGTCAAGTTGGTTTTCTACCTCAGCTTTGTAGATTAAGAACATTTTCTCTGCCTCATCCTTAGATCTCAGCAAATACAAATTGTTGTATCTAGAATAATCATCTACAAATGTGATGTAATACCTTTTACCACCTCTGCTCTCAGAGTTCCTAAAATCAGCTAGATCGGTGTGAACTAATTCTAGCAATTATGTGGACCTCTTTGTTACAGGTTTGAAAAGCTTCTTGGTGAACTTAGCTTCCACACAAATTTCACATTTTTTATAATCATTATTACCCAAGTTTGAGATTAGACCCATTTTTTGCAATTTGTTCACAGATTCAACATTCACATGACCTAATCTAGCATGCCTTTGTCCGGCCCTCCGTTGTTCTTTTGGACAACATATTGAGCATCCTTCCTCTGACGGCATTGGAACACTTTGTGGCCTTGTCGACCACAAACATAGCAGCTAGTGTTGTTCTGCTTCTCTCCATTGTTGTTCTTCTTGTTGAAAGGCGGCTTATTGCCTTTCTTGTTGACCTGCGGAGTTTCAACAATGTTAGCTTTTACCGTGTCATCAGCAGTGTTGGAGGTCTCCTTCTCCTTCAGCCGGTTTGCTTCCTCAATCTTCAGATGGCTGACGAGTTCCTCCAAGGTAAGATCTTTCTTTTTGTGTTTGAGGTGATTGCGGCAGCGTGCCCATGACTCAGGCAATTTCTCAATCAGGACGTTCGCTTCAGACCTCCTTTTCATACATATAGGGGAACTGGGAAACAACCACAAGCCCGAAAATGTCCGCTTGCTTTGAGTCTTCTTGTGACGGTGCAGTGTTTGCTCTGTCCATTCTATCAAGCTGGGCATAAAGCTTTGCCAACCATGAAAAGAGAATTCAGGGCTCCAATTCCTCCTCTCCTTTAGCATTCTTCTCAAGACGGGATAAAATTCTTCTGTAACTTTGAACCTGCTAGTGCAGTCAACCTCGGTGCAGGTCTTGTTTAAGAAGATGCCTTTGAAGTGCTCCCCAAAGTCTTTTCGACTCTGAATGCATCCTCTCTTGTCCTCTCTTCGAAAGCTCAAAAATCCTTCACGACTAGAATCTCTCTTGGTCCAATGTGTTCTAAATTTAGGTGTGGCCACGATCTTGACATCTTTGAGGGAGGCTGACCTTTTGCAAAAGGGACCATGCTTGATAACTCGACCATTCTTTCCCAAGGCCATTTCAGAACCTTGTTCACCGTGAGCGTTCTTTGTGTTGATCTGCAGATGGAAAGTGAAGAATTGAGTACTTAAAGTAATTAACAGTAACAAACAAATACTCTAGAAGGGGGGTTGAATAGAGTATGAACGCTTTTCGCAAAATCGTGTAGAGCAAGTAACTTCAAGGGCTGGATAGTGAGTTTCAAGGCCTTGAAATCGATCTCAAGATCTTGAACAAAACTTTTCGTGCCTTGCTTAGTTCTGCAATGTAATCAGGCGTTAAAAACAAACAGAATAGATAAACGTAAGTGCGGAAATTAAATAGATGAACACGAGAATTGTTAACGAGGTTCGGCTCTAAACCAGCCTACATCCCCGCCTAGGGTTATCCAACCCGTAGGATTCAACAACTTTTATTCCTCTTTCCTTATGGATCCTAATAGCTCACCGAGAAACCTCTCTCCTATACAATTGCAATCTAGTCAACTCAGATCCCTTAGAGTCCTAGATCAATCTAGAAAAGCCCCACCACTCTCAGCTATCTAGTACACCCAAAATACAGAGAAATAAAAGTCCACTTTGCCACACCGTAGTGTGATACGTTTGAGAATATGCTACTCTTGGTATAACAGGGATTGAATTTAAACTATGAAGCTCAAGACTTCCTAACTCTCAAAGATGATAAATAGAATACAGAATAGAGAGAGAAATAAAGAAAATAAAATCAGCAATGGTGTCTGTAAACTCGAGAGCCCTTCATACGCAGAGACGACTTGGCAGAAGGTATATTTCTATCGATCTCGTCTTTCTACTTTATAACCGAGAGCTACAAAGGGTTTGCTGATCTTTTTTATATCTCCAAATCTTGATTAGTTGTAACAAGAATTTGAACGTTGAATTGGAGATATGTTGTTGCCGAATCTTCCTGGCTTTTGAATTTGAATTTCTGCGTTTGAAACTTTCTGGCCGGGATATGTTGTTGAAGCCAACTCCTAGACGCTCCACGCTCTCTTTGAATTTAAATTAGAGCTGGTAAAACATCTTGGCTGAGATCTTCTAGTTGCTACGTAAGATATGGATTTGCTGAGATCTCTTTCTTCCAAATTAAGATTGAGAAAATCCTGTACAAAATAATTCTAGAACCACAAATATTTATCCAATATATTCTTAACCAAAAATCCAATAAAAGATGTGAGAAAAAAAATTAAACCAATTACATTAATTCAACCGAAAATATATATAGGAATAGAATAAATCATTTTTAGATTTACCTTGAATTCTGTACGTGCAACCACATAGCAAATCACATCCAAATTGTTAAATAAATAAAGCAAATAAAAAGCAACCAAATCTAAAAGCTTAATTCAATATCCAAATCTAATAACAAATCTGAAAGCAATTCTAGTTTCACCACTCAATTAAAACAACACGTACGTACTTAATTAATAGCTAACCAAATCAAATCTAAAAGCAATTCTTAGAGTAAAAAATTACGTAGATAAAAACAACATTTAGATAAGCATATATTTAATAACAAATCTCTTAAAATCATATTTAAAGAAATAAAATAAATTTTTGAACCAAATATGATTTTAAGTAGATATACCCGCATAATAAATAAATCAAATAAAACAACCACAAAATATAATTGATATTTGTATAAAATATTACCTTATTTGTCTTCCATCATACCTACAAAAATATATCACATATTATCATCAAAGTGGAGTCAACAATCTCCCCCTTGATGGAAGACAAAACATATATCAATTATGCACATAAATATAGCACAAGTGGAACATCATATAACAAGCATAACCATAAGCACCATATAGCATTTCTCCCCCTTTTTGTCTTCCAACAAGCAAGGGAAGAAATCGAGTTTAAAAAGATAACAACCAAATAATCTCTTACAGTCAAGACCTTGAAACTGATCTCAAGGCCTTGAGATGTTAGGAGACAACATTATAAGAATTTCAATTCAGCAGTCATTGCTCCCCCTACGACAATGCTTCCCTATTCAACATATCATGCTCCAAAGAGAAATATTAAGCAAAGATAATCATTAGTAGCATATAATAAATAAATAAAAATTACTTATCACCAAGAGCGATTGTTTCGATCCATTTATGCTCTTTGATCTTGGTGACATCCTGCAAAACAACCAAAACTCAACCTTTTCGGCTAGACCAAGTTACAAACTTAGATTCATAATTGGGATGGACCATGTTCGGTGGTCTAGTCCATTTAGGAACCCAAATTTGTTTTACCTGTCCTCTTAAGAACAATGGAAAAGTATTACGAATTATATAAGGATCATTTCTACGATAAGGACAAGTAGTCTTCACATGACCCTTCTTGCAACAAAAATAACATATGGGTGTGCGCCAATTCCCTTTAGCCTTTACAAAAGTGGTAGGGGCTTTCTTTGGAAAAATCTTGTTGTATCCAATACCACTTTTGTTGAGGGATGATTGGTGCTCACTAGGGATGTGCATCGGCCTAAAACCGAACTAAACCAGGCCAAACCGAACCGAACCGAAACCGAAAATCTCAAATTTCCAAACCGAAAACCGAACCGAAAGTATTAGGTTCGGTTCGGTTATTTACCGGTTCGGTTTGTGTTCGGTTCGGCTTTAACCTAATTGAACTGAATTCATAGTTGCATAACAAACAACTTGTCAAGTGTCAACCACAATCCATATCCATATGGGTGCAAAATATGGAAAACTTGCAAATAGTTGCTTAGTTGCATACTTGCTAAGATGCAAATAATCAAATACAGTAATAACAAGTTTTATATGGATTTTAAACTACTGTTTGAACAAACATAATTTTATCAAAGGTTGTAGACATAATTTTATATTTTTATGTGATAAAACATTAAAAATTAAGTTTTATATGGATTATATATTTATAAGTTTTATGAAATTAATAAAATTATAAGCCTTTGATAAAAAAAATATATAAAATATAAAAAAAATCGGTTTAACACAAACCGAGCACAAACCGAACCGAAACCGAAAAATTGAGAATTCTCGAACCGAAAGCCGAACCAAAAAACATCAGTTCGGTTAGGTTAGGTTCGGTTTGTGTTGGTTCGGCCCAAAAATTCGGTTTGGGCCGAATCATGCACAACCCTAGTGCTCATCTAACATCCTATCGAGATTGGCCTTGGAATGGGTAAAACGAACAAGTGATGTCTGCTGGTCTCTACACTTCTCAGTCAATGAGATCTTTTCTTTCTCTAATTCTTTGGTGTAAAGATTTAGAGAAGAAAGATCTTGCTTCAAGACAGAATTTTCTGTATCCAAGGCCTTGACTTTAATGTCAAGGGCTGACCGAGAGGCTTTGAGATTTTTCATTTCTAGCGACAAATTACTCATGCGTTTCTCCTGTTCCAATAGCTTTTCTTTCAAGGTGTTAGTCTTCAAAATATAATCCTCTTCATTCATAATCATGTTTTGCAAAAATTCAGACAACACAGCAGTAGGACTAGAAATCAAATTTCTTACAATAGTTCCAAGATGCTTCTTTGGAGTTTCCTCATGATCTGCCATCAAGCAAGGATTTGCTGGATCATTTTTCCGAGTCTGATTCACTGGAGGAATCTGAATCATTCTTTCAGTGTTTGTTCTTCTTCTTTTGAGGACACTCATTTGCAAAGTGACCTGTTTCACCACATTCAAAGCAAGTTAGAATCTTTGATTTCTTACGAGGGTTAGAAGACTTACCTCGATGCTTTGAAGATTCGGAATATTCTCGATTTGAGAATTTCTTCTTCATCTTGAGTATTTGTGCTAGCCCTCTTGTGATGAGTTCAAACGGATCCTGCTCATCTTCACTCTCGTCGCCGTCTGAGGATGCTTCTTCCTTCTTAGCTCGTAGGGCAAAGTTCTTTACAGTAGGGGCTACTTCTCCATCTTCTTCACCAAGAACCATCTCATGGGTAATCAACTTACCGAGGAGATCGTCCAATGGCAAAGTTGACAGATTTTGAGCTTCCTCTATTGCAGTTACTTTTGGCCCCCATTTCGCCTTTGGTAAGCTCCTCAACATTTTCCTCACCTTTTCTTCATTGCTGAAGGTTTTGCCGAGAGAGTCCAAGTTGTTGACGATTTGGGTGAATCTGGTGAACATCTCCTTTATGGTTTCGGTAGACAACATCTTGAATAGCTCATATTGTCGTAGGTAGATGTTGATCTTGTTTTCCTTAACCTGGCTAGTACCTTCGTAGGTTACTACAAGTTTATCCCAAATTTCTTTGGCGCTCCTGCAAGTTGAGACGTGATTAAATTCGTCAGTAATCAAACCATAATATAGCATGTGCATGGCCCGAAAATTCTTGGCCACATTTTCATGATGGGTTTGAGTGAATTCCGCTTCTGTCTTCTCCACTTGTCTTCCTGAAGTGTCCGACTTCATTGGTATGGTTGGTTCTCTTTGTATGCGATCCCAGAGTTCCATGTCTTGATCAATGATGAACATTTTCATCAGTGACCTCCAATGAACAAAATTGTCGCCGCAGAACAGTGGAGGGCGATTTGATGACCTTCCTTGAGCGAATCCACCTTCCCCTACAGTACTCATGATCGATCTCACAGATTGTTAAATCAAATAGTGAGTCAAGCTCTGATACCAATTGAAGAATTGAGTACTTAAAGTAATTAACAGTAACAAACAAATACTCTAGAAGGGGGGTTGAATAGAGTATGAACGCTTTTCGCAAAATCGTGTAGAGCAAGCAACTTCAAGGGCTGGATAGTGAGTTTCAAGGCCTTGAAATCGATCTCAAGATCTTGAACAAAACTTTTCGTGCCTTGCTTAGTTCTGCAATGTAATCAGGCGTTAAAAACAAACAGAATAGATAAACGTAAGTGCGGAAATTAAATAGATGAACACGAGAATTGTTAACGAGGTTCGGCTCTAAACCAGCCTACGTCCCCGCCTAGGGTTATCCAACCCGTAGGATTCAACAACTTTTATTCCTCTTTCCTTATGGATCCTAATGGCTCACCGAGAAGCCTCTCTCCTATACAATTGCAATCTATCCAACTCAGATCCCTTAGAGTCCTAGACCAATCTAGAAGAGCCCCACCTCTCTCAGCTATCTAGTACACCCAAAATACAGAGAAATAAAAGTCCCCTTTGCCACACCGTAGTGTGATACGTTTGAGTATATGCTACTCTTGGTATAACAGGGATTGAATTTAAACTATGAAGCTCAAGACTTCCTAACTCTCAAAGATGATAAATAGAATACAGAATAGAGAGAGAAATAAAGAAAATAAAATCAGCAATGGCGTCTGTAAACTCGAGAGCCCTTCATACGCAGAGACGACTTGGCAGAAGGTATATTTTTATCGATCTCGTCTTTCTACTTTATAACCGAGAGCTACAAAGGGTTTGCTGATCTTTTTTATATCTCCAAATCTTGATTAGTTGTAACAAGAATTTGAACGTTGAATTGGAGATATGTTGTTGCCGAATCTTCCTGGCTTTTGAATTTGAATTTCTGCGTTTGAAACTTTCTAGCCGGGATATGCTGTTGAAGCCAACTCCTAGACGCTCCACGCTCTCTTTGAATTTAAATTACAGCTGGTAAAACATCTTGCCTGAGATCTTCTAGTTGCTACGTAAGATATGGATTTGCTGAGATCTCTTTCTTCCAAATTAAGATTGAGAAAATCCTGTACAAAATAATTCTAGAACCACAAATATTTATCCAATATATTCTTAACCAAAAATCCAATAAAAGATGTGAGAAAAAAAATTAAACCAATTTAAATTAATTCAACCGAAAATATATATAGGAATAGAATAAATCATTTTTAGCTTTACCTTGAATTCTGTACGTGCAACCACATAGCAAATCACATCCATTTTGTTAAATAAATAAAGCAAATAAAAAGCAACCAAATCTAAAAGCTTAATTCAATATCCAAATCTAATAACAAATCTGAAAGCAATTCTAGTTTCACCACTCAATTAAAACAACACGTACGTACTTAATTAATAGCTAACCAAATCAAATCTAAAAGCAATTCTTAGAGTAAAAAATTACGTAGATAAAAACAACATTTAGATAAGCATATATTTAATAACAAATCTCTTAAAATCATATTTAAAGAAACAAAATAAATTTTTGAACCAAATATGATTTTAAGTAGATATACCCACATAATAAATAAATCAAATAAAACAACCACAAAATATAATTGATATTTGCATAAAATATTACCTTATTTGTCTTCCATCATACCTACAAAAATATATCACATATTATCATCAAAGTGGAGTCAACAATCTCCCCCTTGATGGAAGACAAAACATATATCAATTATGCACATAAATATAGCACAAGTGGAACATCATATAACAAGCATAAACATAAGCACCATATAGCATTTCTCCCCCTTTTTGTCTTCCAACAAGCAAGGGAAGAAATCGAGTTTAAAAAGATAACAACCAAATAATCTCTTACAGTCAAGACCATGAAACTGATCTCAAGGCCTTGAGATGTTAGGAGACAACATTATAAGAATTTCAATTCAGCAGTCATTGCTCCCCCTACGACAATGCTTCCCTATTCAACATATCATGCTCCAAAGAGAAATATTAAGCAAAGATAATCATTAGTAGCATATAATAAATAAATAAAAATTACTTATCACCAAGAGCGATTGTTTCGATCCATTTATGCTCTTTGATCTTGGTGACATCCTGCAAAACAACCAAAACTCAACCTTTTCGGCTAGACCAAGTTACAAACTTAGATTCATAATTGGGATGGACCATGTTCGGTGGTCTAGTCCATTTAGGAACCCAAATTTGTTTTACCTGTCCTCTTAAGAACAATGGAAAAGTATTACGAATTATATAAGGATCATTTCTACGATAAGGACAAGTAGTCTTCACATGACCCTTCTTACAACAAAAATAACATATGGGTGTGCGCCAATTCCCTTTAGCCTTTACAAAAGTGGTAGGGGCTTTCTTTGGAAAAATCTTGTTGTATCCAATACCACTTTTGTTGAGGGATGATTGGTGCTCACTAGGGATGTGCATCGGCCTAAAACCGAACTAAACCGGGCCAAACCGAACCGAACCGAAACCGAAAATCTCAAATTTCCAAACCGAAAACCGAACCGAAAGTATTAGGTTCGGTTCGGTTATTTACCGGTTCGGTTTGTGTTCGGTTCGGCTTTAACCTAATTGAACTGAATTCATAGTTGCATAACAAACAACTTGTCAAGTGTCAACCACAATCCATATCCATATGGGTGCAAAATATGGAAAACTTGCAAATAGTTGCTTAGTTGCATACTTGCTAAGTTGCAAATAATCAAATACAGTAATAACAAGTTTTATATGGATTTTAAACTACTGTTTGAACAAACATAATTTTATCAAAGGTTGTAGACATAATTTTATATTTTTATGTGATAAAACATTAAAAAAATTAAGTTTTATATGGATTATATATTTATAAGTTTTATGAAATTAATAAAATTATAAGCCTTTGATAAAAAAAATATATAAAATATAAAAAAAATCGGTTTAACACAAACCGAGCACAAACCGAACCGAAACCGAAAAATTGAGAATTCTCGAACCGAAAGCCGAACCAAAAAACATCAGTTCGGTTAGGTTAGGTTCGGTTTGTGTTGGTTCGGCCCAAAAATTCGGTTTGGGCCGAATCATGCACAACCCTAGTGCTCATCTAACATCCTATCGAGATTGGCCTTGGAATGGGTAAAACGAACAAGTGATGTCTGCTGGTCTCTACACTTCTCAGTCAATGAGATCTTTTCTTTCTCTAATTCTTTGGTGTAAAGATTTAGAGAAGAAAGATCTTGCTTCAAGACAGAATTTTCTGTATCCAAGGCCTTGACTTTAATGTCAAGGGCTGACCGAGAGGCTTTGAGATTTTTCATTTCTAGCGACAAATTACTCATGCGTTTCTCCTGTTCCAATAGCTTTTCTTTCAAGGTGTTAGTCTTCAAAATATAATCCTCTTCATTCATAATCATGTTTTGCAAAAATTCAGACAACACAGCAGTAGGACTAGAAATCAAATTTCTTACAATAGTTCCAAGATGCTTCTTTGGAGTTTCCTCATGATCTGCCATCAAGCAAGGATTTGCTGGATCATTTTTCCGAGTCTGATTCACTGGAGGAATCTGAATCATTCTTTCAGTGTTTGTTCTTCTTCTTTTGAGGACACTCATTTGCAAAGTGACCTGTTTCACCACATTCAAAGCAAGTTAGAATCTTTGATTTCTTACGAGGGTTAGAAGACTTACCTCGATGCTTTGAAGATTCGGAATATTCTCGATTTGAGAATTTCTTCTTCATCTTGAGTATTTGTGCTAGCCCTCTTGTGATGAGTTCAAACGGATCCTGCTCATCTTCACTCTCGTCGCCGTCTGAGGATGCTTCATCCTTCTTAGCTCGTAGGGCAAAGTTCTTTACAGTAGGGGCTACTTCTCCATCTTCTTCACCAAGAACCATCTCATGGGTAATCAACTTACCGAGGAGATCGTCCAATGGCAAAGTTGACAGATTTTGAGCTTCCTCTATTGCAGTTACTTTTGGCCCCCATTTCGCCTTTGGTAAGCTCCTCAACATTTTCCTCACCTTTTCTTCATTGCTGAAGGTTTTGCCGAGAGAGTCCAAGTTGTTGACGATTTGGGTGAATCTGGTGAACATCTCCTTTATGGTTTCGGTAGACAACATCTTGAATAGCTCATATTGTCGTAGGTAGATGTTGATCTTGTTTTCCTTAACCTGGCTAGTACCTTCGTAGGTTACTACAAGTTTATCCCAAATTTCTTTGGCGCTCCTGCAAGTTGAGACGTGATTAAATTCGTCAGTAATCAAACCATAATATAGCATGTGCATGGCCCGAAAATTCTTGGCCACATTTTCATGATGGGTTTGAGTGAATTCCGCTTCTGTCTTCTCCACTTGTCTTCCTGAAGTGTCCGACTTCATTGGTATGGTTGGTTCTCTTTGTATGCGATCCCAGAGTTCCATGTCTTGATCAATGATGAACATTTTCATCAGTGACCTCCAATGAACAAAATTGTCGCCGCAGAACAGTGGAGGGCGATTTGATGACCTTCCTTGAGCGAATCCACCTTCCCCTACAGTACTCATGATCGATCTCACAGATTGTTAAATCAAATAGTGAGTCAAGCTCTGATACCAATTGAAGAATTGAGTACTTAAAGTAATTAACAGTAACAAACAAATACTCTAGAAGGGGGGTTGAATAGAGTATGAACGCTTTTCGCAAAATCGTGTAGAGCAAGCAACTTCAAGGGCTGGATAGTGAGTTTCAAGGCCTTGAAATCGATCTCAAGATCTTGAACAAAACTTTTCGTGCCTTGCTTAGTTCTGCAATGTAATCAGGCGTTAAAAACAAACAGAATAGATAAACGTAAGTGCGGAAATTAAATAGATGAACACGAGAATTGTTAACGAGGTTCGGCTCTAAACCAGCCTACGTCCCCGCCTAGGGTTATCCAACCCGTAGGATTCAACAACTTTTATTCCTCTTTCCTTATGGATCCTAATGGCTCACCGAGAAGCCTCTCTCCTATACAATTGCAATCTATCCAACTCAGATCCCTTAGAGTCCTAGACCAATCTAGAAGAGCCCCACCTCTCTCAGCTATCTAGTACACCCAAAATACAGAGAAATAAAAGTCCCCTTTGCCACACCGTAGTGTGATACGTTTGAGTATATGCTACTCTTGGTATAACAGGGATTGAATTTAAACTATGAAGCTCAAGACTTCCTAACTCTCAAAGATGATAAATAGAATACAGAATAGAGAGAGAAATAAAGAAAATAAAATCAGCAATGGCGTCTGTAAACTCGAGAGCCCTTCATACGCAGAGACGACTTGGCAGAAGGTATATTTTTATCGATCTCGTCTTTCTACTTTATAACCGAGAGCTACAAAGGGTTTGCTGATCTTTTTTATATCTCCAAATCTTGATTAGTTGTAACAAGAATTTGAACGTTGAATTGGAGATATGTTGTTGCCGAATCTTCCTGGCTTTTGAATTTGAATTTCTGCGTTTGAAACTTTCTAGCCGGGATATGCTGTTGAAGCCAACTCCTAGACGCTCCACGCTCTCTTTGAATTTAAATTACAGCTGGTAAAACATCTTGGCTGAGATCTTCTAGTTGCTACGTAAGATATGGATTTGCTGAGATCTCTTTCTTCCAAATTAAGATTGAGAAAATCCTGTACAAAATAATTCTAGAACCACAAATATTTATCCAATATATTCTTAACCAAAAATCCAATAAAAGATGTGAGAAAAAAAATTAAACCAATTTAAATTAATTCAACCGAAAATATATATAGGAATAGAATAAATCATTTTTAGCTTTACCTTGAATTCTGTACGTGCAACCACATAGCAAATCACATCCAAATTGTTAAATAAATAAAGCAAATAAAAAGCAACCAAATCTAAAAGCTTAATTCAATATCCAAATCTAATAACAAATCTGAAAGCAATTCTAGTTTCACCACTCAATTAAAACAACACGTACGTACTTAATTAATAGCTAACCAAATCAAATCTAAAAGCAATTCTTAGAGTAAAAAATTACGTAGATAAAAACAACATTTAGATAAGCATATATTTAATAACAAATCTCTTAAAATCATATTTAAAGAAACAAAATAAATTTTTGAACCAAATATGATTTTAAGTAGATATACCCACATAATAAATAAATCAAATAAAACAACCACAAAATATAATTGATATTTGCATAAAATATTACCTTATTTGTCTTCCATCATACCTACAAAAATATATCACATATTATCATCAAAGTGGAGTCAACAATCTCCCCCTTGATGGAAGACAAAACATATATCAATTATGCACATAAATATAGCACAAGTGGAACATCATATAACAAGCATAAACATAAGCACCATATAGCATTTCTCCCCCTTTTTGTCTTCCAACAAGCAAGGGAAGAAATCGAGTTTAAAAAGATAACAACCAAATAATCTCTTACAGTCAAGACCATGAAACTGATCTCAAGGCCTTGAGATGTTAGGAGACAACATTATAAGAATTTCAATTCAGCAGTCATTGCTCCCCCTACGACAATGCTTCCCTATTCAACATATCATGCTCCAAAGAGAAATATTAAGCAAAGATAATCATTAGTAGCATATAATAAATAAATAAAAATTACTTATCACCAAGAGCGATTGTTTCGATCCATTTATGCTCTTTGATCTTGGTGACATCCTGCAAAACAACCAAAACTCAACCTTTTCGGCTAGACCAAGTTACAAACTTAGATTCATAATTGGGATGGACCATGTTCGGTGGTCTAGTCCATTTAGGAACCCAAATTTGTTTTACCTGTCCTCTTAAGAACAATGGAAAAGTATTACGAATTATATAAGGATCATTTCTACGATAAGGACAAGTAGTCTTCACATGACCCTTCTTACAACAAAAATAACATATGGGTGTGCGCCAATTCCCTTTAGCCTTTACAAAAGTGGTAGGGGCTTTCTTTGGAAAAATCTTGTTGTATCCAATACCACTTTTGTTGAGGGATGATTGGTGCTCACTAGGGATGTGCATCGGCCTAAAACCGAACTAAACCGGGCCAAACCGAACCGAACCGAAACCGAAAATCTCAAATTTCCAAACCGAAAACCGAACCGAAAGTATTAGGTTCGGTTCGGTTATTTACCGGTTCGGTTTGTGTTCGGTTCGGCTTTAACCTAATTGAACTGAATTCATAGTTGCATAACAAACAACTTGTCAAGTGTCAACCACAATCCATATCCATATGGGTGCAAAATATGGAAAACTTGCAAATAGTTGCTTAGTTGCATACTTGCTAAGTTGCAAATAATCAAATACAGTAATAACAAGTTTTATATGGATTTTAAACTACTGTTTGAACAAACATAATTTTATCAAAGGTTGTAGACATAATTTTATATTTTTATGTGATAAAACATTAAAAAAATTAAGTTTTATATGGATTATATATTTATAAGTTTTATGAAATTAATAAAATTATAAGCCTTTGATAAAAAAATATATAAAATATAAAAAAAATCGGTTTAACACAAACCGAACACAAACCGAGCACAAACCGAACCGAAACCGAAAAATTGAGAATTCTCAAACCGAAAGCCGAACCGAAAAACATCAGTTCGGTTAGGTTAGGTTCGGTTTGTGTTGGTTCGGCCCAAAAATTCGGTTTGGGCCGAATCATGCACAACCCTAGTGCTCACCTAACATCCTATCGAGATTGGCCTTGGAATGGGTAAAACGAACAAGTGATGTCTGCTGGTCTCTACACTTCTCAGTCAATGAGATCTTTTCTTTCTCTAATTCCTTGGTGTAAAGATTTAGAGAAGAAAGATCTTGCTTCAAGACAGAATTTTCTGTATCCAAGGCCTTGACTTTAATGTCAAGGGCTGACCGAGAGGCTTTGAGATTTTTCATTTCTAGCGACAAATTACTCATGCGTTTCTCCTGTTCCAATAGCTTTTCTTTCAAGGTGTTAGTCTTCAAAATATAATCCTCTTCATTCATAATCATGTTTTGCAAAAATTCAGACAACACAGCAGTAGGACTAGAAATCAAATTTCTTACAATAGTTCCAAGATGCTTCTTTGGAGTTTCCTCGTGATCTGCCATCAAGCAAGGATTTGCTGGATCATTTTTCCGAGTCTGATTCACTGGAGGAATCTGAATCATTCTTTCAGTGTTTGTTCTTCTTCTTTTGAGGACACTCATTTGCAAAGTGACCTGTTTCACCACATTCAAAGCAAGTTAGAATCTTTGATTTCTTACGAGGGTTAGAAGACTTACCTCGATGCTTTGAAGATTCGGAATATTCTCGATTTGAGAATTTCTTCTTCATCTTGAGTATTTGTGCTAGCCCTCTTGTGATGAGTTCAAACGGATCCTGCTCATCTTCACTCTCGTCGCCGTCTGAGGATGCTTCATCCTTCTTAGCTCGTAGGGCAAAGTTCTTTACAGTAGGGGCTACTTCTCCATCTTCTTCACCAAGAACCATCTCATGGGTAATCAACTTACCGAGGAGATCGTCCAATGGCAAAGTTGACAGATTTTGAGCTTCCTCTATTGCAGTTACTTTTGGCCCCCATTTCGCCTTTGGTAAGCTCCTCAAGATTTTCCTCACCTTTTCTTCATTGCTGAAGGTTTTGCCGAGAGAGTCCAAGTTGTTGACGATTTGGGTGAATCTGGTGAACATCTCCTTTATGGTTTCGGTAGACAACATCTTGAATAGCTCATATTGTCGTAGGTAGATGTTGATCTTGCTTTCCTTAACCTGGCTAGTACCTTCGTAGGTTACTACAAGTTTATCCCAAATTTCTTTGGCGCTCCTGCAAGTTGAGACGTGATTAAATTCGTCAGTATTCAAACCATAATATAGCATGTGCATGGCCCGAAAATTCTTGGCCACATTTTCATGATGGGTTTGAGTGAATTCCGCTTCTGTCTTCTCCACTTGTCTTCCTGAAGTGTCCGACTTCATTGGTATGGTTGGTTCTCTTTGTATGCGATCCCAGAGTTCCATGTCTTGATCAATGATGAACATTTTCATCAGTGACCTCCAATGAACAAAATTGTCGCCGCAGAACAGTGGAGGGCGATTTGATGACCTTCCTTGAGCGAATCCACCTTCCCCTACAGTACTCATGATCGATCTCACAGATTGTTAAATCAAATAGTGAGTCAAGCTCTGATACCAATTGAAGAATTGAGTACTTAAAGTAATTAACAGTAACAGATAAATACTCTAGAAGGGGGGTTGAATAGAGTATGAACGCTTTTCGCAAAATCGTGTAGAGCAAGCAACTTCAAGGGCTGGATAGTGAGTTTCAAGGCCTTGAAATCGATCTCAAGATCTTGAACAAAACTTTTCGTGCCTTGCTTAGTTCTGCAATGTAATCAGGCGTTAAAAACAAACAGAATAGATAAACGTAAGTGCGGAAATTAAATAGATGAACACGAGAATTGTTAACGAGGTTCGGCTCTAAACCAGCCTACATCCCCGCCTAGGGTTATCCAACTCGTAGGATTCAACAACTTTTATTCCTCTTTCCTTATGGATCCTAATAGCTCACCGAGAAACCTCTCTCCTATACAATTGCAATCTAGTCAACTCAGATCCCTTAGAGTCCTAGATCAATCTAGAAAAGCCCCACCACTCTCAGCTATCTAGTACACCCAAAATACAGAGAAATAAAAGTCCCCTTTGCCACACCGTAGTGTGATACGTTTGAGTATATGCTACTCTTGGTATAACAGGGATTGAATTTAAACTATGAAGCTCAAGACTTCCTAACTCTCAAAGATGATAAATAGAATACATAATAGAGAGAGAAATAAAGAAAATAAAATCAGCAATGGCGTCTGTAAACTCGAGAGCCCTTCATACGCAGAGACGACTTGGCAGAAGGTATATTTCTATCGATCTCGTCTTTCTACTTTATAACCGAGAGCTACAAAGGGTTTGCTGATCTTTTTTATATCTCCAAATCTTGATTAGTTGTAACAAGAATTTGAACGTTGAATTGGAGATATGTTGTTGCCGAATCTTCCTGGCTTTTGAATTTGAATTTCTGCGTTTGAAACTTTCTGGCCGGGATATGCTGTTGAAGCCAACTCCTAGACGCTCCACGCTCTCTTTGAATTTAAATTACAGCTGGTAAAACATCTTGGCTGAGATCTTCTAGTTGCTACGTAAGATATGGATTTGCTGAGATCTCTTTATTCCAAATTAAGATTGAGAAAATCCTGTACAAAATAATTCTAGAACCACAAATATTTATCCAATATATTCTTAACCAAAAATCCAATAAAAGATGTGAGAAAAAAAATTAAACCAATTTAAATTAATTCAACCGAAAATATATATAGGAATAGAATAAATCATTTTTAGCTTTACCTTGAATTCTGTATGTGCAACCACATAGCAAATCACATCTAAATTGTTAAATAAATAAAGCAAATAAAAAGCAACCAAATCTAAAAGCTTAATTCAATATCGAAATCTAATAACAAATCTGAAAGCAATTCTAGTTTCACCACTCAATTAAAACAACACGTACGCACTTAATGAATAGCTAACCAAATCAAATCTAAAAGCAATTCTTAGAGTAAAAAATTACGTAGATAAAAAACAACATTTAGATAAGCATATATTTAATAACAAATCTATTAAAATCATATTTAAAGAAATAAAATAAATTTTTTGAACCAAATATGATTTTAAGTAGATATACCCGCATAATATGATTTTTTGAACCAAATTATGCTGTCCGTTTAGATTGATATGAAACGAAGTGGTTAATTCAATCACTACGCCAGATGGGTTTTCGTCACCTGATAACTGAGCCGACGAACATCCGTCGCCTGAGTAGTGGTCCGGTGACTTTCATCCTTCCACTATTCAGGCGACGAGCATTTGTATGTTCGTCGACTGAAAAATTTTAGGCGACGAAAAAATTATTCGTCGCCTGAATTCGTTGTCAGACCTAAAAGGGCTTTCCAAGCCGAGCCGAGCCGACTTCACTTCAGGCGACGGATTTATCTCAAAGGTTCGTCGCCCCAATTTGGTTAGGGAATTTTATAAAATATAAAATGTAACTCAAGCGACCATCCTTTTAGCTAAGTTCGTCGCCTAAAGAAGCTATGTCCGTCGCCTGAATATGAGGGTTTTTTTAAAAAAAAATTAGGCAACCAAGTTTTGTCAATATTCGTCGCCTGAGTGTGATTTGTTTTTTAAATTAAATTGAAAAATGGCTGATGCCCCCTGTTTTAAATTGCAACAAAATTGTGCACATTTTTAGCACAAAAATGTGCACAAACCTGTTTCATCTTACACAACAAACACACAACAAACATGGGCAAGTTCACAACCCCATACAAATCCACGTACAAATCCGCATACAAATTCACAAATCCAAGTTTGCAACTACATACAAATTCACAAATACAAACCTATTCACAAATCCATGTTCATTACTTAAGAGGAAGTAGGAGAGGAGTGCGAGAGATACCTGCTACTACTGCGCGAACGAGGGCTGAAAAGTCGAAGCATCCTGCGTATCCGAAGGCTCCTGAGAAGGCCGCGTATCCGAAGCCGGTTGTGGATCCGACAAGTGCTGAGAAGGCTGCTGCGTATTCAAAGTCGAAGGCGCCAATATTTACAAAGTCACTATCTAAAGCCATTGATGACCGAGAAGCTTGAATGTTGTGGAAAAAAAAGATGAAATGCTAAATCATAACAAAGAAAAAGATGGTGTAAGTAAAACCAAACTACAACCATCATTTAAAAAAAATAGAGTTTAGAATTGCAAAGCTCATGGGGACTAAGAATACTTACCTTCCAATTGGAACTAACTAGTGTCTTAGTTAGATCCAATACAAGTGTAAATATTGGGTACTCCAGATCAGGGAGATCAAGGAGTAAGTTATCACTTGGAGAACTATCCCACTCCTACAACATAGGCAGTATATATATGCATTAGATAACAAATAGAAATCATACCTCAAATGTCACAAAAATCAAGAGCAAGGCTAATGCAAGTCACCTCTAAACTTTGTTCAATTATATACCTCCCCGCTAGGTAAAAATTAATAACATATGCCGCTCCTGCAATAATAATGGCAAAAACTAGTCATATAAGAATAAAAAAAATGAAAAGTACCAAAAAAAATATATGAAAATGACAATTTCATGGTTAACTACTCAAAGACAGACTTAAACTGCCATGGGACTGAAGATTAGAGATTCTCTTCCTTCCTGTACAATGAACCAAAGCCAGATTCAGGCAAAAGTAAGAATAGATTGATTAAAAACAAACAAAAAAGACCCAAAAACGAACTCTATGTTGATAGGCAAATATCCTGAATTCTCTAGTCATGTCGTCCAAATCATACCTCAAATGTCACAAAAATAGAGTTTAGAATTGCAAAGCAACATGATAAATCATAAAAGCCTCCATCTTTCTTCCCTTTCCAGAGTATACAATTAGTACTTGTGAGTCGTTATAATCAACATATTCCTCATAACAACATATGGAATAAAATATACACATGGAAAGTAGGTCAAGGATGACAAACAGGAACTTCCAAGAATGACAATAAAAAAACAAAGACAATAAAAAGAGCTCGTGGATACCCCTGCACAATGATCAATTTTTTTTCTTTTTTTCTCCATTTTTTTCTTTTACTTTAAATTTTTTGGGGGAGTGTATTAATGACTAAGAGGTTGTTTCTAAAGAAACCGCAAAGGGAAGTTAAGGTCATAAACAAGTAATCAAGCATTAGAAGAAGAAAAAAATTAGTGCAGCAAAAAGCACAACCAAATATCCCTATATGTGTATAAGATCCATGACAAAAACACGAGATTAAAAGATTGGATGCTGAGAACAAACCCTTTCCGTAGGAATGCTTTGGCCACTGAAGGGTCTAGCTCAATTGCTCTGTTTGCATCAACAACTGCCTCTACAATGCAGTATAATTGAATGTCAAGATCAGAAGTACAGATATTGCATAATGTACGCATTATTCACAAAACATACATATTTTCAAAGAAAGGCAAACTGCAGAGGAAAACTTTGAAAATGACAAAAAAAAAGCATTAAAATTCAGTTCATAAAGGGTGGAGAAATAATGAGGCCAAACAATTCAACAATCAAGACCAACAAAACAATTCAAGTACATTAAAGTTCGGTTCAGGAATTGGAGATATTTATGTTTAGAGCAATTTACAGTAAACCAATATGATGCATATAGTCTAGAAGGAGAAAAGAATAAACACAATCAAAAACAGGAATTACAGATGCTGCCCTAAAATAGCAAACGGATAGAAGGTAGAAAAGTATACAAACCCACCCCTATCATTCTAGCAAACAACATAAACAAATTCACAGTTTCAAAAGAATCCATCGGTCAATGCAAGCAGCCAGTAAACAGATCAAGCACATAATTAGGGCATAAAGTGATGAAATAACACCAGAAAGGGATAGAAAGAAGAGAAACCGGTGAAATTTTGGAGCTTAATGTTGGCCTGAGCACGATCTGCGAAGAGCTCAGCGAGATTAGGGTTCAACATGAGATGGGAGAGCAAGCTCCGGCGAGGCGAGATCAAATGGCGCCAGGTGGTGTCCGGGTTGCGTGAATCCGGTGCCTCTAGGTCTGTGTGGGTCAATCCTCATCCTCGTTCGCGAAGGTGGATTCAAGAGGGAGAGGAGGGCCGCCTTCCTTGGAGCTTGGAGAGATGGCGTCGGCGTCGGCGCCGTTCGTGGCAAGGGAGAGGAGGGCTGCTACGGCGAGAGAGAAAGATGGGGAATGAGGACGGAGGAAGCCATTGAAGGGAGACTTTGAGAGCTCAGCGTGAGAAGAGGAAGGAGAAGGCGGTGACGGTGTCGAAGGGACGGAGGTGGCGGGAATCGAAGGAGGAGCAGGTGAGGAGGAAGCGGTAAGCAGCAGGGGTGGCGAAAATCAACAACTGGAGTCTGGAGGTGCTAGGGTTTCGAGATTTGAGGACGAAGGTCGTTTGGTGGTGACGGTACTTCACATATCCGAGGAGACGACGGCAACGCAGGAAGCGAGAGGATGCAGCAGGGATACGTGACCAAGAGGGAGGAGGAAGGAGAGGCACCGTGGACAGAAGAGGCGAAACTTGAGAGAGGAGGCAAGAGAGGCGGCTCTGGTTTGTGAAGCGGACGATTGAAAAAATTAGGGTTAGAGCCCTATTTGAGACCTCTTTAAATTTTGACCAAAAATTTGGGGGAAATTTACCGCTCAAAATTACAATAGGCGGTAAAATAATTTCAGAAGTGTGAATTTTTTTTTCCTTCACAATTCATAATATAGAAAATAAATATCAATATCCTTATCTTATGCGAATGATTTTATCCAACATCATTAAACTAGTTCAGTATCCATTTTTTTTGCGAATTTTTTAAATATCAATTTTAATATGGCGAAACTAATTAAAATAACCCAACCTTTAAGAGGGTGTTAAAAATATATCACCACCTTTCAAATGTAAGATAAATATCCCGACCTTTATAAGTGATGGTGATATAATATCCCAAAATTTTCTCCCCCACAAAAATGATTAGTTTCGCCCCTAAACATTCAATTTAATACGTATTTAATTCAAATTCTTCAATTTAATATGTATTTATATAATAAATAAATTTAATCAAAACAAATATAATAAAACAAGTAAATATTTAAAATATAATTTTTAATATCTTTATTGTGTAAAAGATCATTCAAGTTTATTAGATTAAATTATATTGGTTTTTAAGTTTGTCTTTTTATTTATTTATTTTGGATTTAAGAAAAAATAAATAAAAAATTACATTCTTTTATATTTTTTTTAATAATAATAATTTACATCTTATAAATAAATGAACACCATTGAATAATCTAAATAATTAAATTTTTATTTCAATTTCGTAAAATATAAAGTTTATAATTGACAAAATATTCTTCAGTTTTGATAAGTTAAATCACTAGCTAATCATTTACTAATTGAAAATATGTTATTTTGCTTTACATTTTTTATTTGGCTTGTTATAGATATTATTGATTTAAAAAAAGATATAAAAAGTTAAGTACAAATTAAATCTAAAACTACAAAAGTTTATTAAATAAACTTTTAAACTCATCTAATTTAATTTTATATGTTTTATTTGAATTGAAAATACATAAGTAATACAATTCAAAAAATAAGAATTTTATTGGAGAGAAATCATTAGGATATTATATTACCATTACTTATAAAGGTTGGGATATTTATTTTACATTTGAAAGGTTGGGATATATTTTTAACACCCCCTTAAAAGTTGGGTTATTTTAATTAGTTTCGCCTTTTAATATTTTTAGGTTTGGTGTAAAAAAATTCATATAAAAAGAATGTATAAGTTAATATAATGTTTTATTAAACATTTATTAGTCAATTATATGATTTTTCCTCAAAACATACTCTTATATTATTCTAATAAGAATTTACTAGTTAATATAAGATTTTATTCAACATTTATTAGTCACTCGTATGAGTTTTCGTCAAAACATACTCTTATACTATACTATTTTAATAATATTATAGTAGTTGATATAAGATTTTATTCAACATTAATTAGTCACTTATATGATTTCTCCTGAAAACATACTCTTATAGTATTTTAATAGGAATTTAGTAGTTAATATAAGGTTTTATTAAACATTTGTTCATCACTTATATAAGTTTTCCTCAAAACATACTCTTATAGTATTCTAATAAGAATTTAGTAGTTAATATAAGGTTTTATTAAACATTTGTTCATTACTTATATGAGATTTCCTCAAAACATACTCTTATTGTATTCTAATAAGAATTTATTAGTTAATATAAGGTTTTATTAAGCATTTGTTCATTACTTATATTAGTTTTCCTCAAAACATACTTTTATAGTATTCTAATAAGAATTTAATAGTTAATATAAGGTTTTATTAAACCTTTGTTAGTTACTTATAGGAGTTTTTTCTCAAAACATACTTTTATAGTATTCTAATAAGAATTTAGTAGTTAACATAAGATTTTATTAAACATTTGTTCATTATTTATTCGTTACTTATATGAGTTTTTTTCAAAACCTACTCCTATTGTATTCTAATAAGAATTTATTATTTATTATAAGATGTTATTCAATATTTATTAGTTACTTATATGAGTTTTCCTCCAAACATAGCCTTATAATAGTCCAATAAGAATTTATTATTTAATATAAAGTTTAATTCAACAATTAGTTATTTATACGATTTTCCCTCAAAACACACACTTATAGTATTCTTATAACATTTTATTAGATAATATAAGGTTTTATTCCACAATTTTTAGGTACATATATGATTTTCCCTCAAAACACACACTTATAGTATTCTTATGACATTTTATTAGATAATATAAGGTTTTATTCCACAATTATTAGCTATTTATATGATTTTTCCTCAAAACATACACTTATAGTATTCATATAACAACTTATTAGTTAGTATATGAATTTATTCAACAATTATTAGTTACTTATATGATTTTCCCTCAAAACACACATTTCTAGTATTCTTATAACATTTTATTAGATAATATAAGGTTTTATTCCACAATCATTAGGTACTCATACGATTTTCCCCCAAAACACACTTATAGTATTCTTATAACAATTAATTAGTTAATATAAGGTTTTATTCCAAAATCATTAGCTACTTATATTATTACCCCTCAAACCCCACACTTATAGTATTCTTATAATAATTTATTAGATAATATATGGTTTTATTCCACAATTATTAGCTATTTATATGATTTTTCCTCAAAACATACACTTATAGTATTCTTATAACAACTTATTAGTTAGTATATGAATTTATTCAACAATTATTGGTTACTTATATGATTTTTCCTCAAAACACACACTTATAGTATTCTTATAACAACTTATTAGTTAGTATATGAATTTATTCAACAATTATTATTTACTTATATGATTTTCCTTCAAAACACACAATTACAGTATTCTTATAACATTTTATTAGATAATATAAGGTTTTATTCCACAATCATTAGGTACTCATACGATTTTCCCCCAAAACACACTTATAGTATTCTTATAACAATTCATTAGTTAATATAAGGTTTTATTCCAAAATCATTAGCTACTTATATTATTCTTATAACAATGGAGGCGGGACTTGGGACATAACCTTATAGTATTATAATAAGAAATTTTTACTTAGTATAACGTTTTATTAGTTACTTATATGAGTTTTCCTCAAAACATAACATTTTAGTATTATAATAAGAATTTATTACTTAGTATAAGGTTTTATTAGTTACTTATATGAGTTTTCCTCAAAACATAACCTTATAGTATTATAATAATAATTTATTACTTAGTATAAGGTTTTATTAGTTACTTATGTGAGTTTTCCCCAAAAAATAACCTTATAGTATTATAATAAGAATTTATTACGTAGTATAAGGTTTTATTAGTTACTTATATGAGTTTTCCCCAAAAAATAACCTTATAGTATTATAATAAGAATTTATTACTTAGTATAAAGTTTTATTAAGAACTTATATGAGTTGTCCTCAAAACATAACCTTATAGTATTATAATAAGAATTTATTACTTAGTATAAGGTTTTATTAGTTACTTATATGAGTTTTCCTCAAACATAACCTTATAGTATTATAATAATAATTTATTACTTAGTATAAGGTTTTATTAGTTACTTATATGAGTTTTCCCCAAAACATAACCTTATAGTATTATAATAATAATTTATTACTTAGTATAAGGTTTTATTAGTTACTTATATGAGTTTTCCTCAAAACATAACCTTATAGTATTATAATAAGAATTTTTTACTTAGTATAAGGTTTTATTAGCAACTTATATGAGTTTTCCTCAAAACATAACCTTATAGTATTATAATAAGAATTTATTACTTAGTATAAGGTTTTATTAGTTACTTATATGAGTTTTCCTCAAAACATAACCTTATAGTATTATAATAAGAATTCATTACTTAGTATAAGGTTTTATTAGTTACTTATATGAGTTTTCCCCAAAACATAACCTTATAGTATTATAATAATAATTTATTACTTAGTATAAGGTTTTTTTAGTTACTTATATGAGTTTTCCTCAAAACATAACCTTATAGTATTATAATAAGAATTTATTACTTAGTATAAGGTTTTATTAGCAACTTATATGAGTTTTCCTAAAAACATAACCTTATAGTATTATAATAAGAATTTATTACTTAGTATAAGGTTTTATTAGTTACTTATATGAGTTTTCCTCAAAACATAACCTTATAGTATTATAATAAGAATTTATTACGTAGTATAAGGTTTTATTAGTTACTTATGTGAGTTTTCCCCAAAAAATAACCTTATATTATTATAATAAGAATTTATTACGTAGTATAAGGTTTTATTAGTTACTTATATAAGTTTTCCCCAAAAAATAACCTTATAGTATTATAATAAGAATTTATTACTTAGTATAAGGTTTTATTAGCAACTTATATGAGTTTTCCTCAAAACATAACCTTATAGTATTATAATAAGAATTTATTACTTAGTATAAGGTTTTATAAGTTACTTATATGAGTTTTCCTCAAAACATAACCTTATAGTATTATAATAAGAATTTATTACTTAGTATAAGGTTTCATTAGTTACTTATATGAGTTTTCCTCAAAACATAACCTTATAGTATTATAATTAGAATTTATTACCTAGTATAAGGTTTTATTAGCAACTTATATGAGTTTTCCTCAAAACATACCCTTATAGTATTATAATAAGAATTTATTACTTAGTATAAGGTTTTATTTGTTAGTTATATGAGTTGTCCTCAAAACATAACCTTATAGTATTATAATAAGAATTTATTACTTAGTATAAGGTTTTATTAGTTAGTTATATGAGTTTTCCTCAAAACATAACCTTATAGTATTATAATAATAATTTATTACTTAGTATAAGATTTTATTAGTTACTTATATGAGTTTTCCCCAAAACATAACCTTATAGTATTATAATAATAATTTATTACTTAGTATAAGGTTTTATTAGTTACTTATATGAGTTTTCCTCAAAACATAACCTTATAGTATTATAATAAGAATTTTTTACTTAGTATAAGGTTTTATTAGCAACTTATATGAGTTTTCCTCAAAACATAACCTTATACTATTATAATAAGAATTTATTACTTAGTATAAGGTTATATTAGTTACTTATATGAGTTTTCCTCAAAACATAACCTTATAGTATTATAATAAGAATTTATTACTTAGTATAAGGTTTTATTAGTTACTTATATGAGTTTTCCTCAAAACATAACCTTATAGTATTATAATAAGAATTTATTACTTAGTATAAGGTTTTATTAGCAACTTATATGAGTTGTCCTCAAAACATAACCTTATAGTATTATAATAACAATTTATTACTTAGTATAAGGTTTTATTAGTTAGTTATATGAGTTGTCCTCAAAACATAACCTTATAGTATTATAATAAGAATTTATTACTTAGTATAAGGTTTTATTAGTTAGTTATATGAGTTTTCCTCAAAACAAAACCTTATAGTATTATAATAATAATTTATTACTTAGTATAAGGTTTTATTTGTTACTTATATGAGTTTTCCCCAAAACATAACCTTATAGTATTATAATAATAATTTATTACTTAGTATAAGGTTTTATTAGTTACTTATATGAGTTTTCCTCAAAACATAACCTTATAGTATTATAATAAGAATTTATTATTTGTATAAGGTTTTATTAGCAACTTATATGAGTTTTCCTCAAAACATAACCTTATAGTATTATAATAAGAATTTATTACTTAGTATAAGATTTTATTAGTTACTTATATGAGTTTTCCCCAAAACATAACCTTATAGTATTATAATAATAATTTATTACTTAGTATAAGGTTTTATTAGTTACTTATATGAGTTTTCCTCAAAACATAACCTTATAGTATTATAATAAGAATTTATTACTTAGTATAAGGTTTTATTAGCAACTTATATGAGTTGTCCTGAAAACATAACCTTACAGTATTATAATAAGAATTTATTATTTGTATAAGGTTTTATTAGCAACTTATATGAGTTTTCCTCAAAACATAACCTTATAGTATTATAATAAGAATTTATTACTTAGTATAAGGTTTTATTAGTTACTTATATGAGTTTTCCTCAAAACATAACCTTATAGTATTATAATAATAATTTATTACTTAGTATAAGGTTTTATTAGTTAATTATATGAGTTTTCTTCAAAACATAACCTTATAGTATTATAATAAGAATTTATTACTTAGTATAAGGTTTTATTAGTTAATTATATGAGTTTTCCTCAAAACATAACCTTATAGTATTATAATAAGAATTTATTTCTTAATATAAGGTTTTATTAGTTACTTATATGAGTTTTCCTCAAAACATAACCTTATAGTATTATAATAAGAATTTATTACTTAGTATAAGGTTTTATTAGCAAATTACATGAGTTTTCTTCAAAACATAACCTTATAGTATTATAATAAGAATTTATTACTTAGTATACGGTTTTATTAGTTACTTATATGAGTTTTCCTCAAAACATAACCTTATAGTATTATAATAAGAATTTATTACTTAGTATAAGATTTTATTAGTTACTTATATGAGTTTTCCCTAAAACATAACCTTATAGTATTATAATAATAATTTATTACTTAGTATAAGGTTTTATTAGTTAATTATATGAGTTTTCCTCAAAACATAACCTTATAGTATTATAATAAGAATTTTTTACTTAGTATAAGGTTTTATTAGCAACTTATATGAGTTTTCCTCAAAACATAACCTTATACTATTATAATAAGAATTTATTACTTAGTATAAGGTTTTATTAGTTACTTATATGAGTTTTCCTCAAGACATAACCTTATAGTATTATAATAAGAATTTATTACTTAGTATAAGGTTTTATTAGTTACTTATATGAGTTTTCCTCAAAACATAACCTTATAGTATTATAATAAGAATTTATTACTTAGTATAAGGTTTTATTAGCAACTTATATGAGTTGTCCTCAAAACATAACCTTATAGTATTATAATAACAATTTTTTACTTAGTATAACGTTTTATTAGTTAGTTATATGAGTTGTCCTCAAAACATAACCTTATAGTATTATAATAAGAATTTATTACTTAGTATAAGGTTTTATTAGTTAGTTATATGAGTTTTCCTCAAAACATAACCTTATAGTATTATAATAATAATTTATTACTTAGTATAAGGTTTTATTAGTTACTTATATGAGTTTTCCTCAAAACATAACCTTATAGTATTATAATAAGAATTTATTATTTGTATAAGGTTTTATTAGCAACTTATATGAATTTTCCACAAAACATAACCTTATAGTATTATAATAAGAATTTATTACTTAGTATAAGGTTTTATTAGTTACTTATATGAGTTTTCCTCAAAAAATAACCTTATAGTATTATAATAATAATTTATTACTTAGTATAAGGTTTTATTAGTTACTTATATGAGTTTTCCCCAAAACATAACCTTATAGTATTATAATAATAATTTATTACTTAGTATAAGGTTTTATTAGCAACTTATATGAGTTTTCCTCAAAACATAACCTTATAGTATTATAATAAGAATTTATTACTTAGTATAAGGTTTTATTAGTTACTTATATGAGTTTTCCTCAAAACATAACCTTATAGTATTATAATAAGAATTCATTACTTAGTATAAGGTTTTATTAGTTACTTATATGAGTTTTCCCCAAAACATAACCTTATAGTATTATAATAAGAATTTATTACGTAGTATACGGTTTTATTAGTTACTTATGTGAGTTTTTCCCAAAAAATAACCTTATATTATTATAATAAGAATTTATTACGTAGTATAAGGTTTTATTAGTTACTTATATAAGTTTTCCCCAAAAAATAACCTTATAGTATTATAATAAGAATTTATTACTTAGTATAAGGTTTTATTAGAACCTTATATGAGTTTTCCTCAAAACATAACCTTATAGTATTATAATAAGAATTTATTACTTAGTATAAGGTTTTATAAGTTACTTATATGAGTTTTCCTCAAAACATAACCTTATAGTATTATAATAATAATTTATTACTTAGTATAAGGTTTTATTAGTTAATTATATGAGTTTTCTTCAAAACATAACCTTATAGTATTATAATAAGAATTTATTACTTAGTATAAGGTTTTATTAGTTAATTATATGAGTTTTCCTCAAAACATAACCTTATAGTATTATAATAAGAATTTATTTCTTAATATAAGGTTTTATTAGTTACTTATATGAGTTTTCCTCAAAACATAACCTTATAGTATTATAATAAGAATTTATTATTTGTATAAGGTTTTATTAGCAACTTATATGAGTTTTCCTCAAAACATAACCTTATAGTATTATAATAAGAATTTATTACTTAGTATAAGGTTTTATTAGTTACTTATATGAGTTTTCCTCAAAACATAACCTTATAGTATTATAATAAGAATTTATTTCTTAATATAAGGTTTTATTAGTTACTTATATGAGTTTTCCTCAAAACATAACCTTATAGTATTATAATAAGAATTTATTTCTTAATATAAGGTTTTATTAGTTACTTATATGAGTTTTCCTCAAAACATAACCTTACAGTATTATAATAAGAATTTATTATTTGTATAAGGTTTTATTAGCAACTTATATGAGTTTTCCTCAAAACATAACCTTATAGTATTATAATAAGAATTTATTACTTAGTATAAGGTTTTATTAGTTACTTATATGAGTTTTCCTCAAAACATAACCTTATAGTATTATAATAATAATTTATTACTTAGTATAAGGTTTTATTAGTTAATTATATGAGTTTTCTTCAAAACATAACCTTATAGTATTATAATAAGAATTTATTACTTAGTATAAGGTTTTATTAGTTAATTATATGAGTTTTCCTCAAAACATAACCTTATAGTATTATAATAAGAATTTATTTCTTAATATAAGGTTTTATTAGTTACTTATATGAGTTTTCCTCAAAACATAACCTTATGGTATTATAATAAGAATTTATTACTTAGTATAAGGTTTTATTAGCAAATTACATGAGTTTTCTTCAAAACATAACCTTATAGTATTATAATAAGAATTTATTACTTAGTATACGGTTTTATTAGTTACTTATATGAGTTTTCCTCAAAACATAACCTTATAGTATTATAATAAGAATTTATTACTTAGTATAAGATTTTATTAGTTACTTATATGAGTTTTCCCTAAAACATAACCTTATAGTATTATAATAATAATTTATTACTTAGTATAAGGTTTTATTAGTTAATTATATGAGTTTTCCTCAAAACATAACCTTATAGTATTATAATAAGAATTTTTTACTTAGTATAAGGTTTTATTAGCAACTTATATGAGTTTTCCTCAAAACATAACCTTATACTATTATAATAAGAATTTATTACTTAGTGTAAGGTTTTATTAGTTACTTATATGAGTTTTCCTCAAAACATAACCTTATAGTATTATAATAAGAATTTATTACTTAGTATAAGGTTTTATTAGCAACTTATATGAGTTGTCCTCAAAACATAACCTTATAGTATTATAATAACAATTTTTTACTTAGTATAACGTTTTATTAGTTAGTTATATGAGTTGTCCTCAAAACATAACCTTATAGTGTTATAATAAGAATTTATTACTTAGTATAAGGTTTTATTAGTTAGTTATATGAGTTTTCCTCAAAACATAACCTTATAGTATTATAATAATAATTTATTACTTAGTATAAGGTTTTATTAGTTACTTATATGAGTTTTCCTCAAAACATAACCTTATAGTATTATAATAAGAATTTATTATTTGTATAAGGTTTTATTAGCAACTTATATGAGTTTTCCTCAAAACATAACCTTATAGTATTATAATAAGAATTTATTACTTAGTATAAGGTTTTATTAGTTACTTATATGAGTTTTCCTCAAAAAATAACCTTATAGTATTATAATAATAATTTATTACTTAGTATAAGGTTTTATTAGTTACTTATATGAGTTTTCCCCAAAACATAACCTTATAGTATTATAATAATAATTTATTACTTAGTATAAGGTTTTATTAGCAACTTATATGAGTTTTCCTCAAAACATAACCTTATAGTATTATAATAAGAATTTATTACTTAGTATAAGGTTTTATTAGTTACTTATATGAGTTTTCCTCAAAACATAACCTTATAGTATTATAATAAGAATTCATTACTTAGTATATGGTTTTATTAGTTACTTATATGAGTTTTCCCCAAAACATAACCTTATAGTATTATAATAAGAATTTATTACGTAGTATAAGGTTTTATTAGTTACTTATGTGAGTTTTTCCCAAAAAATAACCTTATATTATTATAATAAGAATTTATTACGTAGTATAAGGTTTTATTAGTTACTTATATAAGTTTTCCCCAAAAAATAACCTTATAGTATTATAATAAGAATTTATTACTTAGTATAAGGTTTTATTAGAACCTTATATGAGTTTTCTTCAAAACATAACCTTATAGTATTATAATAAGAATTTATTACTTAGTATAAGGTTTTATAAGTTACTTATATGAGTTTTCCTCAAAGCATAACCTTATAGTATTATAATAAGAATTTATTACTTAGTATAAGGTTTCATTAGTTACTTATATGAGTTTTCCTCAAAACATAACCTTATAGTATTATAATTAGAATTTATTACCTAGTATAAGGTTTTATTAGCAACTTATATGAGTTTTCCTCAAAACATAACCTTATAGTATTATAATAAGAATTTATTACTTAGTATAAGGTTTTATTTGTTAGTTATATGAGTTGTCCTCAAAACATAACCTTATAGTATTATAATAAGAATTTATTACTTAGTATAAGGTTTTATTAGTTAGTTATATGAGTTTTCCTCAAAACATAACCTTATAGTATTATAATAATAATTTATTACTTAGTATAAGATTTTATTAGTTACTTATATGAGTTTTCCCCAAAACATAACCTTATAGTATTATAATAATAATTTATTACTTAGTATAAGGTTTTATTAGTTACTTATATGAGTTTTCCTCAAAACATAACCTTATAGTATTATAATAAGAATTTTTTACTTAGTATAAGGTTTTATTAGCAACTTATATGAGTTTTCCTCAAAACATAACCTTATATTATTATAATAAGAATTTATTACTTAGTATAAGGTTTTATTAGTTACTGTAACGGCCCAGGATTATGATTCCCAGGTTAAGGACCTTGCGCCCCGAGTACAGGTTGAAGGTTTCAAACTTACTTTAACGTTTTCAAAGGGGGATTTCATACCCAAAATCGAAGGGATCGTTGGAATCCCCGGGGAAGTCCCCTGTACCTGTCGTAAGTCTAAGCGTGGAAATCGGAAATAGTGTGACTAGCGGAAATAAGCGTAATACAAGAGGGTGCCACGGCAGAGTCGGGTCAAAACGGAGTCAAGTATAAATCCAAAATATAATCAGAGTCTAGTGAAGTCTATACTCCAACGCTCACTCTCCGCCGACAAAATGACCCGTGCAAATAGGCAAACAGCACCGATAGGATGAACATAGATAATACCTAAAAAAATTGATATGGGGCGGGATCAGATCGATGCCCACTTTTCTGCATCCCAACCATAAGCACACATATACGCTATTCCTAATAAAGATGCTTCTAGATGCATGGCGGAATAGTAACACACTAACATGCTCCTAGGATCAAGTGCATAATAATAGTAAGGCCTTAGCATAGAATACCAAGTGGTATATCCCTCTCCTACCTCCACCCCTTCCGATAGGTGGAGACTGGCCAGCTCGTGAATGCATTCATTCATAATTGGGCGGCACGCATGCCTAACCCGCTCCACAATAAAGCCCGCAGGCATATAATAAAAGGAAGTGCATGACTCGATTGACTCAGGGTACCCGATGAAGCTGGGCTACCCTATGACCCTAGCAATGACTCTAGTTACTTCACAGATAACGGCCGTTCTGTTTACATACGCACAAAGAAATAGAATGCTCAACGATCGATGCAACCTAGCATGGTACTACATGGCATGCTGATCATGAATGCAACACCTAGTATATCATGCACCTATAGCAGGGAATCACTCTATTCAATCTGAGTAAGCTCCGAAGAGACTTACCTGGTATCGCAGAACAGCAAAAGGCAATCAACCAGGCAATATGAATCCAACACGTCACAGATGATCACCTAACAAGTAATAGTACATGAATGAGTCTATCTTCTAAGGCACACAAAGCATAGAATTATCACACATATAACTTCACAACTTAACATAACAACCGTCACATCATCATTTCCATATTATCAATCTTTTCTCGAAATCTATCATCTCAACATCTCACAACCATACTCAATATAATTCTCCAATTCATCAACTCAAGATAATTCCCATTTCATACTTAACTAATTTGCATGCTATCATCTCACAATCTTACTTAGCATATAATTGCACATCTTCAACATAATCATATATCATTTTAACCACAAATAATAAATCACCACAATATCACATTTTAAATCTCAAACAACATCTTATATTTTAAATCCCAATAATTTACATACTACCTCTAACATCACTTTATTTTAGCATCTTTATAAAATATTTATAAAATCCCAACAATATTTATTTAATCAAAACATCCCTTTTTAATTTACCAAACCAAACCCTTATTTTATTTTAAATCACCAAAACCACCCTCTTATTTTATAAAACCCAAAACCGGCCCCTTTAAAATAGGCCCAACTAGTTGTGCCTAAAACCCAAAACCCGGGCCAACAAAAACAGGCCCAACAACCCAACCCTCTATTCCTCCTTTTTAAAACAAAACCGGGTTTAGGGGAAATAAAAAGGGGAGGGGGACCCAGTGATGATGTGTAAAAAAAAAAGGGCGGGGCCCAGGTGAGGTGTGAGCCGACGTGGCCACGGGGAGGGCCCAACCACTTTCTTCTTCCTCCCTTGGCCGAACAAGGGAAACCCGCAGGGCTTTTGCCCAGAAAAAAATGGCGGAGGAGGAAAGAGAGGGAGGAGGGGTGCTCCGGCGGCGGCGGAGCCGAGCTCCGGCCACCTGGTCTTGTCGGTCACCCCGACGCACCACCCTCGGACAAGAAAGGAAGGAAGAAGGGGGAAGAAGGGCTCACCGAGGTGTTTCGAGGTCTCGTCGGAGGAGCTCGGAGCTCGACTGAGCTCGCCGGCGACGTGGGGAAGCTCCTCGGATCTGGATCAGAGGTATTCGGTCACAAAAGGTGGCCCCTTTAAGCGAGGTTGAGAGCGAGAGGGAGTGAGCTTACCGAACTTGACGGGAAACAGGGGACGCGGAGGAGACGAGGAGGCGCTCGGCGGCGGTGGTGGTTGCTGGCGGCGACGGCGGAGCTCCGGGGAGGTGACGGTGGTGAGGCGTGATGGTGGAGGTGGTGAGGTGCGGCGGTGGTGGAGATGCGAGGTGGGAGCTCAAGGGAGCAAGCTTGCCCCTTTTTTTTTTGTTTGACAGTGAAATGTCGAGAGAAATGGAGAGAGGGGAGCTGGTGGCGGCGGCAGTGCTCCGGGGAGGTGTGGCGGCGTGGTGGAGGTGTGGTGATGGTGGTGTGGTGGCGGCGGAAATGAGGAGGAGGGATGAAGAGTGTACCGAGAGAGAGAGGAGGGATGGACAGCAATGGGTTTGTGGGTTCTAACCCAAAAATCTGATTTCAAAGGTCAATTGCAACACGTCTGATTTTTTTTGGAAGAGGAGTTTTGTTTGTTTGTTAAATTAAGTAACATTAGGTAGAGAGGGAGGTGAGGTGAGGTGAGGATAAGATTTTACCTCAATTAGGAGGTGATGAGTCGGATTAGGATAAGGATTCGGAAATGTGACGGAATCGAGAGCTCGGGTCGGGAATTTAAATTTCCGCTGATTGATCGTTCAAAACCTGAAATGAAAGACGGAATTGATTTTTAGGTCGGAGAATTTGGGTCGGAATTTTATTTTAAATTCATTTTGATTTTCTTTTTCCGAAATTAATATTTTAAAAAAACCGAGCCTTTACATCATCCACCTCTAAAAACAAGTCTCGTCCCCGAGACTAAAACCATTCTAAAGTGGGAATGAAGTTGGAATCGGTGAGTCCAAGGATCACGTCATCGATCCCGTAAGTACCTCACAAGTGCCCCCATGAGATCTCACAGTACCGTCGTCATGATCATAATACTCCCAATCGGTCGTAGTAAGGATGTGGTAGGGGCCCCTTCCACACCCCACTCCGACTCCTCAGGCATACCATAACTCAAAAACCATTATGACATCTCCGCTAGGTCTTAGCAAGCGATCTACAGGTGCCCCCATACATGCTTGTATCCACTTCGTGGGGCGTCATAATGAAAGCTCGGGTGGGAATAGTGTTCTCAAAATCTATGTTTCCTTTTAAATCACCACTTGATATTCTTTAAATTCGACATTAAACAAGGCATTCCCAAATTTCCCAATTTCCCAATCATTCTACATCCACCTCTAAAGGCTAATCCCATATTCTCTTCCTAGGTTCCGAGTCAAATCATAATTCCACAATTCAATCTCTAGCATTCCTAACATTTGGTATCGTGGATATAGCAGAATTATCATATTCTCAAGATAAGCAGGGGATTATAGCACGTCAAAGACAGTCACATACCATAATATCTAGCACATCATCATATCATCGAGGCTCATCACATCATATCACCAAGGATCTGCACATAACTACCACGTATAAGCACACAAATCAAGGAGTTACTACCAACCAATCCCAACCAACTAACTAGGCATACTCACCGCACTCGAGAGGTCAAGGTAATGTCTACGCTCAGCTCAACATAGGACGCAAGTAGCTCATCTAAGACATCTCCATAGCTAGCCCGAATGCTCTCCTCGGTCTCCCATGTGGCCTCCTCAGGGCTCCTCCTAGACCACTGAACCAGAAGCAAAGGAACCTCCCTGTTCCTAAGCTTCTTGACACGACGATCAAGGACCCTCACCGGACGCTCTACAAAGGTATGGTCAGGCTCAATGTGAAGGTCTGAGTGGTCAAGGACATGACTAGGGTCGGGAATATACTGACGGAGCTGGGAGACATGAAAGACGTCATGGACGCCGGCCAAGGATGGAGGTAAGGCTAAACGGTAGGCTACCACACCGACTCTCTCTAGGATCTCAAATGGGCCAATGAACCTCGGACTCAACTTCCCTTTGATGTCGAACCGTCGAACTCCCCTGGTGGGCGAAACTCGAAGCCATACATGCGAGCCTACCTCAAACTCAAGCTCGGTCCTCCGTCTGTCCGCATACTTCTTCTGTCGATCCTGGGCTACCCTCATATGCTCTCGGATGCGACCAACCTTGTCAACTGTCTCTCTGACCATCTCGGGCAACGACAGAACTATATCTGCAGGCTCGTCCCAGCAAACCGGCGACTTGCATCGCCTCCCATACAAGGCCTCATATGGGGCCATCTCGATCGACGCGTGATAGCTGTTGTTGTAAGAAAACTCCACTAGCGGTAGATGCTTGACCCAATGGTCACCCCAATCCAAGACGCACGATCGCAACATGTCCTCCAAGGTCTGAATCGTCCTCTCGCTCTGGCCATCTGTCTGCGGGTGATAAGCCGTACTGAAATGCAATCTGGAGCCCAGACTCTCCTGAACCTGCTGCCAAAACCTCGAGGTGAAGCGCCCATCTCGATCAGATACGATCCTCTCTGGTACTCCATGAAGCCTCACGATCTGGCGAATGAACTCGTCTGCTAACTTCGAAGCCGGCCATGTCTCCTGAATAGCTATGAAATGGGCCGACTTGGTCAACCTGTCGACCACGACCCAAATAGCGTCAAATCCTCTGACGTCTCGCCTCAACCCAGTGACGAAATCCATGGAGATATCCGTCCACTTCCACTCGGGAACTGGAAGTGACTGGACGGGTCCTCCCGGCCTCTGGTGATCAATCCGAACCTGCTGGCAAACCTGACATCTGGCCACGAACTCTGTGATGTCTGCTCTCATCCTCTGCCACCAATAACTCCTCCTCATATCCTGATACATCTTATTCGTCCCTGGATGGACAGAATAAGGGGTGGAGTGAGCCTCCTGCATGATCCTCTGCCTCAAATCTGACGTCGATGGAACTACAACTCTGCCCTGGAAGGTCAGCATCCCGTCTGCTCTCTCTGCAAGCTCTCTGAATCTGCCCTGAGCCATCCGCTCTCTCAGAACTGCAATCTCTGGACAATCTGCCTGACCCTGCCGAATCTCTGCTGTCAATTCTGCCTGCACCTCTAAGAACGACAACTGCCCGCGGTCTCGCTGAATCCACACCTCAAAGCAGCATCTCGACAGATCTCTCTGCAAATCTCGCTGAGCTGTAAGCCTCTCAACTGCCACCTCATGATGAGTCTTCCTACTCAACGCATCTGCCACTACATTGGCCTTCCCTGGATGATAGACTATGTCCAAGTCATAGTCCTTCAGAAGCTCCAACCATCGTCTCTGACGCATGTTGAGCTCCTTCTGCGTGAAAATGTACTTCAAGCTCTTGTGATCCGTCATCACCTTGCAAGAAGTACCATACAGATAATGTCTCCAGATCTTCAGAGCGTGAACCACAGCTGCCAACTCCAAATCATGGATGGGGTAAGACACCTCTGGAGGCTTCAACTGACGCGAAGCATAAGCGATGACCCGATCTCTCTGATGCAGAACACAACCCAAGCCAGAATGCGAAGCATCTGTGTAGATAACGAAGTCCTCTGTCCCATCTGGCAGAGCCAACACCGGAGCAGTCGTCAACTTCTGCTTCAGAAGCTCAAAGCTGGCCTGACAATCTGAACTCCACTCGAAGGGGACGTCCTTCTTCAGCAGCTGTGTCATCGGTCTAGCAATACTCGAGAAACCCTGGACGAACCTCCTGTAGTAACTAGCCAATCCCAGGAATGAGCGGATATCTCTAACGTTCTTGGGCACCTCCCAAGCAACAATGGCATCAATCTTTGCCGGATCCACGGCAACTCCCTCAGCTGAAATAACGTGGCCTAAGAAAGCCACCTCTGTGAGCCAGAACTCACACTTGCTGTACTTCCCATACAACTGATGCTTCCTCAGCGTCTCCAGCACAATCCTCAAATGCTCCTCGTGCTCCTCTCTACTCCTCGAGTAGACTAAGATGTCATCGATGAAGACGACGACGAACTTGTCCAAGAAGTCGATGAACACTCGGTTCATGAGCTCCATGAACGCGGCTGGTGCATTCGTAAGCCCAAACGGCATGACCACGAACTCGTAGTGACCATAGCGGGTCCGAAAAGCGGTCTTCGAAACATCCTCTGGCTTCACCCTCAGCTGATGATAGCCCGACCTCAAGTCGATCTTCGAGAAAACCACGGCGCCCTGCAGCTGGTCCATCAGATCGTCAATCCGGGGAAGAGGATAACGGTTCTTCACCGTCGCCCGGTTCAGCTCCCGATAATCAATGCACAGTCTCAACGACCCATCCTTCTTCTTGACGAATAGCACTGGCGCTCCCCAAGGTGATGCACTAGGCCGAATGTAGCCCTTCTCAGCTAGCTCCTCTAGCTGAGCCTTCAGCTCGGCCATCTCCGTCGGTGCCATGCGGTAAGGAACTCGCGAGATAGGCCTGGTGCCTGGCTCCAACTCAATCGCAAAGTCGACCTCTCTCGGCGGGGGAAGTCCTGGTAGCTCCTCTGGAAACACATCTGCGAAGTCTCTGACAACGGGAACATCTGATACACTGGGGTGCGTGCGATCCACCTCTAAAGCATAACACCAATACCCGACGCAACCCTGGTCTAAAAGTCTGGCGGCTCTGACTACGCTGATGAGTGATCCATTCCTCTTGGGGTCGCTCCCCCAAACCTGGTGCTCGGTCCCGTCGGATGCCAAAATCGACACTGTCCTCGTCCGCAAGTTGATAATAGCCCCGTAGTGGTCCATGAAGTCCATACCCAAGATGAGATCGTCCATCCTCAAAGGCATAACTATAAGGTCGGTAGGCCACTCTCGCTCACCTATCCGAATGGGGCACCCTAAAATCTCACGACTCGTCCTAACCTTGGCCCCATCCGCCAGACCAATAGTAAGGGGTGAACCACTCGTGCAGCTCAGGCTCAGCCTGGCCACGCACGCCTCTGCTATGAAGCAGTGAGTCGCACCAGTGTCAAACAGGATAGATAGGCACTCATCATGGAAGAATATCGTACCTGCGGAAGTCGGGGCTGAGCGGTCATCAGCATGCATCTGAAATACACGGGGCGGTGGGGGTAATCCTGGTCCTCGACCTCCTGAACTCTGGCCACGATCATACCCTGACCCTGACGGTCCTGCAGAAGATGATCCACGACCCTGACCTGACCCAGATGGTCCCCTACGTCCTCGTCCAGAACCTCTACCTCCTCTACCTCCGCCTCGGCCTCTGCCGGAAGGGTCACCTCGTCCCTGGCCCTGACCCTGGCCCTGGGGATATGTCAGCAGTGGTGGCTGAGGAGCCACAGGAAGTCTCGGTGGTTGTGCAGTAGCTGGAGCTCCACGACTCTGAGGGCATGTAGCAGCTCGGTGCCCCATAGTACCACAGGTAAAGCAGACAGTCGAACGGTCTGGGCAAGAAGCAATGAAGTGGCCCCTCCCGAAACATCCATGGCAGGTCCTCACTCTGGCATCTCCTCCATAAGCAGTCTGAACTGGGGGTGCTCTCTGTGCAGCTCCGTAATATCCTCCTCTAAACGCTCCTCTCCTAGATCTGTCGTCTCCACGGGTGTCGGCTGGACGCGCCCTCTTCGCATCAGGGCGAACAGTAGAGTAGGAGGTCTCACACAGAATCCTCTGCTGATCGTACATAAGGATGACCTCCAGAAATCGCTCAAAGCTGACAGCTCCCAAGCTGGACGCATGCAGAAGTACAGGGGGCGGCAATCTCATAGACAGCATACGGATCCGACTCTCGTCTGATGGACATAGATGATCACAGTATATCAGCTCGCTCTTGAACTGGCGAACGATAGCAGCTACAGAAGCCGACCGGTCACAGATGCCGCGCATAAAAGATACCTCCCTAGCCAACTGTATCCCTGGTGGACGGTACTCTCTCAGCATCAGGGATCTGAAGTCGTCGTAAGTCCACTCGGTCCGCTCCTTCTTGGAGCCAAACCATCTGGCATTCGCGTCCTCCCGTAAAAGTCCAGCAGCAAGTCTCTGTCTCTCAGAGTCAGGTACAGCAACATGGTCAAATAACCCCTCTATATCACGCAGCCATCTCTCAACGTCATCTCCAACGCCTCCCGCGAAAGCCGGCGGGCTACACTGAGAAAACCTCTTGACCCAATCGATGCGCTTCTCAGGGCACGCATCGACCACAGGTGTAACGGCCCGGGATTATGATTCCCGAGTTACGTTTCGAGGGATGAAACCCCTCGTTAGGATCTTGCACTCCGAGTACAGGTTGAAGGTTTGAAACCGAAGGGTTGTAGTTTAAAGCGGGATTTCGCACCCAAATCTGGAAGGTCCGTTGGAGACCCCGGGGTAAACCCCTGTACCTGTCCTAAGTCTACAACGCGAGAAATCCTTTATCATGCAAGGGCATAAGTTCTGAAAATGATACAACCAGTTCCACGGCAGAGCCGGGTCAAAACAGAGTATAAGTAGGGAGAATCCCAAAAGCATGAATCTGGTGAAGTCAAATTTCAACACTCACTCTCCGCCATATGAATAGACCTCGTCATAACAGCACAAAATCAAGTAGTGTATCGGGTACCTGAAACTATACCACCAAGTCAGGCCAAGAGTCCGCCCGCGGGTCCTCTGACCGCGCTGAGGACATATAATAAGCCTATACCTAGAATAAAGGATGCCTTCATGCATTACTGGAATATTAACCACACTATCATGTTCCTAATTCATATGTGCATAATATTAAGTAAGGCCTTAACAAAGAATACCAAGTGGTATATCCCTCTTCTACCACCACCCCCCTTACAGATAGGGTGGAGACTGGCCAGTTCGATGTTACAATCATATCGAATCTCATCATCATATCATATCTCATCATCATATCATATCTCATCATCATATCATATCTCATGCCCATCTCGTATCTCGTGATATATATAAATGACTCGAGGAGGACAACACCCGATGAAGCTGGGCTGCCCTATGACCCTAGCAAGGACTCTAGGACTCACAGATAACGGCCGTTCTGTATTCAAACGCATACAGAATAAGGATGCTCATTCGTAAATGCAATTCCTAAGCATGATACTACATGAGATGCTCTTATGCATATGCAACACCTACATACTATATGACACATCAGGCAGGAGGTACTGGTTACTGAGTAAGCCCCGGAGGTACTTACCTGGCTAGGAGATCGACAAAAGAAGAATCCAGCACACAGTTGTCACGATCACAAAGTATCACCTAAGTACATAATGACAATACACATAAGTCTACATCCAACTATTAAGCACTCAAACACACCTCAATCAATAGAACAAGTAACCTATTATGAAAGTCATTTCATCGCATCATCCGCTCTCCAAGACCACATCGTTCTCCATAAATCATTCAACCAATTTCCGCAAGTTCATATACATCAATTCAGCATATACCTCAACGGTTCATCAAAATCATAAGACATAATTTGTGTGATATAAAATCCTACTAGATCGTCATAATTATCCAACATTTAATCTCATATAATAATTCATCACAAGTCATGCTATTAGTCATACATATCATACTGTTAGTCAAACGATCATAATATCATGCTAGTTAGTCTTTGAATAAGTCTTATTCCCAAGTTAGTTTCAAAACCGTTTCGAATCCCAGTTAGATAGTTAAGTATTCCGACCATTGAAAATACTCGCCAAATTCTCTTTTAAATCTATTTATTAGATTACTTTCCAATCTTAAAATTCGTTTCCAAATTCTTTACAAATCTTTAAGTCCCAATAATATATTTTAAATCTCAATAGTATTATATGATATTTTAAATACCATTTATTAAACACCTTTATAAATTATTTTCAAATCCCCTAATATCCCGACCATTTTCATTTAATAAACCAACCCCTTTTTTTTTTATAATTCTCCCAAAATAATATTTTATCTTTATTTTAATCACCACTAACTAATTAGATAAGTAAACGGTTAAACCCGAACCGAACCAAACCGAACCCGCAATATAAACTCTCAACCCGGTTTGCTTAAATTAATAACAAAAGAGGTGGGCTCCGTGCTGACTGGGCATGCCCCACGCTGACTGGGCATGGAGGGAGGGACCCGCCCGCTTCTTCTTCTTCATCAAATTGGAACGCAGAGGCAGCTCCCGGCCGTTGCTCCTCGCGACGCCGCTCGACACCGATCGGAGAAGAAGGCTCGCCGGCGGCTGCTCGTTCCAGCACCTCAACGCCGCTGTCTCCGGTCTCGCTCACTGCCCAGTTGCTCACTCGCCTGAACCTCGCTCCTCGCATACGCAGCTCACGCTCACGACCTCGCCGCTCCCGAGCTCGCCGGAGCTCTCGAGCACACAACATCGTCCCGCACTCAGCTCACCCTCTCTTCCCGACCAATAACAATATGAAACAAAGGATCGAACGAAACAAATGAAATGAACGAAGCTCACCGAGGTGTTCGCGACTTCGGAGCTCTCGAATGGAGTCCTGGGCTTTGTCGGTGGCCCGCGATGGCTCGTCGGACCTGCGTCGGACATGGGTGATTGTGATTGAAGAGCTCGGGGGTGATTCCGATCGAAAACAAGTGAGAACGGCTTACCGGAAGTTTGTTTCGAGAACGAATCGGGCGACAACCTTGGTTGTGGGAACAGGGGACAAGGGAGGTCATCGGAGCTGCGGTGGCTCGGGTGGCTGCTCCTGGTGGCTCCGAGGGGTACTGCTGCTACCGCTGGTGGCTTCGAGGTGGAAGGAGGGACGAGGAATCGGTGGCGGCAATGGAGATTATGATCGAAGATGGTGACGCCGATGGTGGTGATGAAGATGGAGATGGAGAGATTGAAGTTGGTGATGAAGCATCATGGTGATGGGGAGGGAACGGTGAAGCCGAGAGAGGGCGGGAGTGATGGTGAAGCGTGTGAAGGAGGGAGCAGGTGATGATGGTGAATGGTGAATGACGGGGTAACCTTCCAAGAGGTATGGTGAGGGAGTTGGTGAGGGTAGAGTGTGAAAATGGGTAAACATTTACCCGGAAATAAATTCCAAATACGCGAATTTTGAATCCCGAAATTAGTTTCTGAATGTTAGTTTTCCCGACTCTTGCTTCCTCGATCAATTAGATTTTTAAAATAGACAAGGATATCGTCATCTGATAATTATTTTCAATTTTCGAGGTGAAAGGATGGAAATCGTTCGTTAAATTTTATATTACGGTCGGAATCTGCTAAACGAGCTTTTAATTCGATTTAAATTCATTTTTAATTTCCTTTTTCCGAAAAAAATAGGATTTGAAAATCCGAGCCTTTACATCATCCACCTCTAAAAACAGGTCTCGTCCCCGAGACTAAAATTATTTTAAAATAGGGGATGAAGTTTGAAATTGTTGAGTTCAAGGATCATGTCATTGATCCCGTAAGTATCTCATAAGTGCCCCTATGAGATCCTCACAGTAGCGTTGTCATGATCATAATATCCCCATTAGACCGTAGTAAGAATGTGATATGGGCCCCTACCACATCCTTACTCCGACTCCTCGGTCATATCATAACTCAAAATATCACAACGTCCTCTTTAAAACACCGTTCAAAATTTCAAGTTCGGCATTAGTTAAAAGCATTCCTAACCTCTCTATTCATCCTACCATCCAATTCTAAAGGCTAATCCCATATTCTCTTCCTAGGTTCTAAGACATTATCAAGGTTCAATAGTTCAATTTCTATCATTTCCATCATCAAGCATCATGTATATATACCGAATAACAATAGCACCTCACGTCTAATAGCATAACATAATCACCCCAAGAATAGCCACATAGCATAACATATCATTTCTAGCATCGTATCATATATGGTAGAATTTATCACACCATCTCACGGAAGTTACACACCATATCAATCATATAAGCATGTTATATCCATCAGATAAGTACATCATACTCATTCTAACTACCAAGCGTCATTGCATTAGAGGCAAACAACTGTTTCCGTACAGTAGCATTCAATCGAGTTCAGGGATAACTATGTTAGTACTAATAGTTCCCTATTGTCAACGACAACACATCAGAGAATCAACATCGTCTATAACATAGAATTCGCACAACATTTGACCCCCAAGTAAAGTATACACTAGATCACTATCTCAGGAGAATCTGCCTTACACTACCAATCATGATGAGACACGACCACTACTCACCATCCCTTTCACTAAGACCAACTTCACCGAGGTCTACCAACTCAATCCACTACCAGTTCTAGGCATCATTGTATCCTGCTCACAAATAACCCTTCTAGCCTCATAACTATTTGCAATCTAGGCCGAATACCCAAACCAACTACTAGGTATCTCAACTCCTATGTCATCAAGCCATCTAAGAGTCAATCCACTTCGACATCCCGATCTCAAGTCCTACCTTCCACTCGACTATTTAAAACTATCTCTCGGAGTTCCCAAATCACAAAATTCCCTCATTCCGACAAGCTGAACAACTCGATCTACTACCAAGACTCCACTTGAACATCATCCCCAAAAGAGACATCTCGAATCAACTTGCTAACCCAATCATACTTCCCACGCCAGTAACCACTCTCACTAACCATCCACCTCTAAGGACCCAAGTCATGCTGACCATCTCACACCTGACACCCCTGACCAATTCTAACGCAGATCCCAACTAGTGGTACTCCCAACCACGAATCACCATGACCCTCAAGCCGACCCATTCTAGATCCTCTTCCCAGCATACTCTACCATGACTAGTTCCCTCAACTCCGCATGTTTCTCCAAATTGCCTCAGATCGCGCTTCCTTAAACTTTGAAATCTGTACCACTTAATCCCTTATGTACCGATCATCATTTTCACCGAATTCCTATGACATCCTCGTCCGAATTTCCTAAGCACTGCAACTTCACCAACCTTCAAAAATCTCTCTAGCGTCCTCAATACCTTCTGCTTTGCCTAGTTCCCAAATCCATGCGCATAATCTCTCTATCTCAACCTTAAACCCACAGTCTTATTAGGAATCTAAACTACATCATTGCATAGCTACCAGCATTTCCTTGAAGATTCATCTCACATCCTCAATTACCTCAATAGCCACAATGAACTCCGCTCATAAATCTCGATTCATTCATTATGCCAAAATCCTCCAACAACGCATCTAGAGATCCTTCACTCATAAATTCCCCAAGCATTACCAATCCTACCTAAATAACCCCAAATACTCATCACACGAACAACCCTGATATGAACAACCTAATATCCCGATCGATAGTTTCCCAAGCAACCTCATACTACTCTTCCTTGGAAATTCCTCAACCTCATCCCTTACCGAAATTGCTCCCACTCACAGCACACACCACCTAGTCCCAAATTCTACGATTCATCAGACGTTCCTTAACCGATCATCCTCGACTCCGCCCACGATCCGCTCCTAGACTATCTAGACACCTTCCTTGGCACACCAATCTGTCTCACAACACCTCCCTTCAAGAATCCCCTGATCAACTCCTAGCTCGCCCATCTGCTTCTAGAACTATCCTAACTACCTCTACCCAGACTCGATCTCAAGATCACCCTAAAGAAGCTAGTCTAGACCTCACCCAACCACTATCTTATACTACCCGCACACACTACCTGCCTAGACTACCACTTCTCACTAGGACATTTCCCTCAAAATCTCGACATACTAGCCTCACTCCCCACCTAAGACCTACCTGGAACCTCATCTATACTCACGAACCACTATCTTCGACACATCCCAACTCACTCGGCTCTACTCAAGCTAAAACATCATTCATGCACCCCATTTCACACGACCAAAGACCTAATCCGAATACCTTAATCCACCTGCCACTTTCCAACCCGTCTCACTGAAGAATCTCACAACTCATGCCCAAGAAGAAGCACTACCAGACATATAACCCATAACCTACTCAGCAACAAGTCAGTATACCAAGCACCAAGGCACATCGTCATAGAAACAAGTTAGTTAGGCAATCATTGCTACCAATTCAGCACATCCGTCATCACACATTCAACTATGTCAATTCTAGGCCTATCGCAAAACATCAATTCCGATTAGTATAGAAGAATCCACGATTTGAATTAAGAACGTCCTTCCTTGAGTCATCTAAGAGAATCACGTACACGTCTACCATCTTTCAAATGTGTTAGTCCTTTGTATACTTCTGGCGACGTCAGTCCTGTGGTCTATGGGTCATGGACCCATCACACTTCCGTTACGCTGCTATGGTGCCACTTGGTCGTCGGTCCTTTCTTGCATGTCGGCGCTCATCGAAGGATTGCAAGGGTTAGAAGTTACGGAGATAGGGGAGAGACAAAGGCGGACGACACAACTTCCTTAAGAGTTCAGACATGGACCAGGACTAGGGACGACGAGACCAAGGAGAAGATCCTAACCCGAGAGTTACAACGATGCCCTTATAATTGTGGCACGTAACTACCCAAGCACACAAAAATCAAGAGATATCATCACATTATTTCACACTAGTATGCACCTATCTCAAGGGATATCGATTTATGCATTCATAACATGTTCATATAATCATCTTTATGTGTGCGCAGAACAAGCTAGCAACCTATCATTTCATTCACCAATCATACTTGAGAGACTAGGAACATGTATGCACAGACTGACATGGGACATATATGGCATAAGTTATGCAAGACCTAGCAAACATCACAGGATATCATATGAATGACTTATCACTCAATTTAGATACACACATAAGCAAGTCATAATATTGTGAGATTGAGGCAAGCATGCTAACATGCACCCTAAAAATCATGCTGAGGGTATGGGCAGTTCATGCAGGGTTGGTATAGCAACTATCTCATCACATACATCCATATTCACATAGTAAGACTAAGACGTCACACAATCATATGAGGGCTTATAACTGGGAGGCATATATCCTACATGATACTAGCAATACTTATTAAACATGTACATAGTCATGAGGTCCAATGAGGTTCATCTGGCATGCTAAGTCATCCAATTCATGTTTTAACATACAATGAGAGTTGAGCACACTATCATGAACCTAGTTCATAGGGAGACGGTAATCATGGGGATTCAATATCTACGACACATACATCTACTCATAAGTGCAACCATGCAAGGTACCAGGCAATTCATGCTGAATTATACCAATATACAATTTCATGAAATCACAAGGAGACTATCATTATAACTTGACAGAATTATCTAAGGGCAATCACCGACTCACCACCCCGTTTTCCCGTGGGACGCTTGTATGACTTGCTGGGTAGGATACAAGGACATTCACGCTGTTTCTGATAGATGAGGGTAGAACTCGTGTTTGGACTCTTGTGACAAGAAGACATGATTGGCCATTACGATGATCGAAAGGGATGACTCCATAAGACAACTCACTTCTATCTCGAAACGATTTAAATCCTCACTCCCACTAACATACTCAGGTAACCCTCACACCTGACACGATTTCCGAAGGTATTTAGTTGACCGACCCAAATTCCCCGTGAAAGACCCCAATCACAGGTACGAGACTCGATAGAAGCATCGATGGTGGGATACGAAACAAGACTCTAAACAGGGGAGAGGATGCTTCTCGACCCTTGCTAACATGCCTAGATGTTTTGGTTGGGCGGATGACAGAGTCAGAACCATCAGGGGGTTTGAATTATGAAAGGGCTATTTCGACAAAACAGGAATTCCGATTACATAAGAACAAGTTTTTCTCCCACTATCCTGTTTGCACGGTTATTCAACACATGATTCAAGTCAAGGCATATCGATTAGTTTGCTATCCTACGCACAATAGCACTCAACACGAAAGCAATCAACAAGATTAATATGATCCTCTTCAAGGAGGATCGCCCTCGGGTCCAATTGCATATATGTACATATATAAACATAAGCATAGAGACGATCTATGCCGTCCTTCGAGGGACGACTCACCGGAGGGGCAAAACCTCACGGCCTCCTAACTCAACACTCCAACCTCCGTGGTGTTCCTTGGAGTCTTCTAGGCCCATCTGTAAATAAAAGCTAGTATTTTGCCTACCGTTCCCCGAATTCTACATCCATAAGGGAAGTCTACCGCTTGGGTCTCTACCCACGAGATTATTTCCCCTTTATTCATTTTAGGTTTTAAGTCCAATTAAATTCATTTTGCCCTTTATAAAATATTTTCCAAAACCATTTGAAAATGTTGGGCGATTTTCAAAACCTCTTCAACCTATTGTACTCGGATTGCGAAACCTCAGCTCTGATACCACCTTTGTAACGGCCCGGGATTATGATTCCCGAGTTACGTTTCGAGGGATGAAACCCCTCGTTAGGATCTTGCACTCCGAGTACAGGTTGAAGGTTTGAAACCGAAGGGTTGTAGTTTAAAGCGGGATTTCGCACCCAAATCTGGAAGGTCCGTTGGAGACCCCGGGGTAAACCCCTGTACCTGTCCTAAGTCTACAACGCGAGAAATCCTTTATCATGCAAGGGCATAAGTTCTGAAAATGATACAACCAGTTCCACGGCAGAGCCGGGTCAAAACAGAGTATAAGTAGGGAGAATCCCAAAAGCATGAATCTGGTGAAGTCAAATTTCAACACTCACTCTCCGCCATATGAATAGACCTCGTCATAACAGCACAAAATCAAGTAGTGTATCGGGTACCTGAAACTATACCACCAAGTCAGGCCAAGAGTCCGCCCGCGGGTCCTCTGACCGCGCTGAGGACATATAATAAGCCTATACCTAGAATAAAGGATGCCTTCATGCATTACTGGAATATTAACCACACTATCATGTTCCTAATTCATATGTGCATAATATTAAGTAAGGCCTTAACAAAGAATACCAAGTGGTATATCCCTCTTCTACCACCACCCCCCTTACAGATAGGGTGGAGACTGGCCAGTTCGATGTTACAATCATATCGAATCTCATCATCATATCATATCTCATCATCATATCATATCTCATCATCATATCATATCTCATGCCCATCTCGTATCTCGTGATATATATAAATGACTCGAGGAGGACAACACCCGATGAAGCTGGGCTGCCCTATGACCCTAGCAAGGACTCTAGGACTCACAGATAACGGCCGTTCTGTATTCAAACGCATACAGAATAAGGATGCTCATTCGTAAATGCAATTCCTAAGCATGATACTACATGAGATGCTCTTATGCATATGCAACACCTACATACTATATGACACATCAGGCAGGAGGTACTGGTTACTGAGTAAGCCCCGGAGGTACTTACCTGGCTAGGAGATCGACAAAAGAAGAATCCAGCACACAGTTGTCACGATCACAAAGTATCACCTAAGTACATAATGACAATACACATAAGTCTACATCCAACTATTAAGCACTCAAACACACCTCAATCAATAGAACAAGTAACCTATTATGAAAGTCATTTCATCGCATCATCCGCTCTCCAAGACCACATCGTTCTCCATAAATCATTCAACCAATTTCCGCAAGTTCATATACATCAATTCAGCATATACCTCAACGGTTCATCAAAATCATAAGACATAATTTGTGTGATATAAAATCCTACTAGATCGTCATAATTATCCAACATTTAATCTCATATAATAATTCATCACAAGTCATGCTATTAGTCATACATATCATACTGTTAGTCAAACGATCATAATATCATGCTAGTTAGTCTTTGAATAAGTCTTATTCCCAAGTTAGTTTCAAAACCGTTTCGAATCCCAGTTAGATAGTTAAGTATTCCGACCATTGAAAATACTCGCCAAATTCTCTTTTAAATCTATTTATTAGATTACTTTCCAATCTTAAAATTCGTTTCCAAATTCTTTACAAATCTTTAAGTCCCAATAATATATTTTAAATCTCAATAGTATTATATGATATTTTAAATACCATTTATTAAACACCTTTATAAATTATTTTCAAATCCCCTAATATCCCGACCATTTTCATTTAATAAACCAACCCCTTTTTTTTTTATAATTCTCCCAAAATAATATTTTATCTTTATTTTAATCACCACTAACTAATTAGATAAGTAAACGGTTAAACCCGAACCGAACCAAACCGAACCCGCAATATAAACTCTCAACCCGGTTTGCTTAAATTAATAACAAAAGAGGTGGGCTCCGTGCTGACTGGGCATGCCCCACGCTGACTGGGCATGGAGGGAGGGACCCGCCCGCTTCTTCTTCTTCATCAAATTGGAACGCAGAGGCAGCTCCCGGCCGTTGCTCCTCGCGACGCCGCTCGACACCGATCGGAGAAGAAGGCTCGCCGGCGGCTGCTCGTTCCAGCACCTCAACGCCGCTGTCTCCGGTCTCGCTCACTGCCCAGTTGCTCACTCGCCTGAACCTCGCTCCTCGCATACGCAGCTCACGCTCACGACCTCGCCGCTCCCGAGCTCGCCGGAGCTCTCGAGCACACAACATCGTCCCGCACTCAGCTCACCCTCTCTTCCCGACCAATAACAATATGAAACAAAGGATCGAACGAAACAAATGAAATGAACGAAGCTCACCGAGGTGTTCGCGACTTCGGAGCTCTCGAATGGAGTCCTGGGCTTTGTCGGTGGCCCGCGATGGCTCGTCGGACCTGCGTCGGACATGGGTGATTGTGATTGAAGAGCTCGGGGGTGATTCCGATCGAAAACAAGTGAGAACGGCTTACCGGAAGTTTGTTTCGAGAACGAATCGGGCGACAACCTTGGTTGTGGGAACAGGGGACAAGGGAGGTCATCGGAGCTGCGGTGGCTCGGGTGGCTGCTCCTGGTGGCTCCGAGGGGTACTGCTGCTACCGCTGGTGGCTTCGAGGTGGAAGGAGGGACGAGGAATCGGTGGCGGCAATGGAGATTATGATCGAAGATGGTGACGCCGATGGTGGTGATGAAGATGGAGATGGAGAGATTGAAGTTGGTGATGAAGCATCATGGTGATGGGGAGGGAACGGTGAAGCCGAGAGAGGGCGGGAGTGATGGTGAAGCGTGTGAAGGAGGGAGCAGGTGATGATGGTGAATGGTGAATGACGGGGTAACCTTCCAAGAGGTATGGTGAGGGAGTTGGTGAGGGTAGAGTGTGAAAATGGGTAAACATTTACCCGGAAATAAATTCCAAATACGCGAATTTTGAATCCCGAAATTAGTTTCTGAATGTTAGTTTTCCCGACTCTTGCTTCCTCGATCAATTAGATTTTTAAAATAGACAAGGATATCGTCATCTGATAATTATTTTCAATTTTCGAGGTGAAAGGATGGAAATCGTTCGTTAAATTTTATATTACGGTCGGAATCTGCTAAACGAGCTTTTAATTCGATTTAAATTCATTTTTAATTTCCTTTTTCCGAAAAAAATAGGATTTGAAAATCCGAGCCTTTACAACAGGCTCGGCTGGCTGCTGAACTGGAACCTCTGGCGTCGGCGCCGTAGATCGAGCCCCTCCACGTAGCTCGCTCAGAATATCATGAAGCGCTGCCTCTAGCTGCCCAATCCTAGTCTCTGGAGAAGCTGGCACCCGGTCATCAGCTCGCGGTGGCGAAACTCGCTCCTCAGCACCCTCGGCGACAACTCGACGAGGGCGTCCCCTGCCGCGACGCGCCCTACCCCCACGCCCATCTAAGCCACGTCTAGTGTCGACCATACTTGCTACATAACAATAATTATATCACTCAGCACAGAAGCACTCAACGATTCAATATGACCCTCTTCAAGGAGGATCGCCCTCAGGCCCAATTGAATTTAAGACATACAAGCACAGAGACGATCTATGTCGCCCTTCGGGGGACGACTAACCGGAGGGGCAAATACCTCACGGCCTCCTAACCCATTGTACTCCAACCCTCGAGTTCCTTGGAGTCTTCATAACCCATCTGTAAAAGAAAGCTAGTATTTTGCCTACCTTCCCCGAATTCTACATCCATAAGGGATGCCTATCGCATAGTCTCTACCCCACGAGATTGCCATTCATAATTGATTAATTTATAGTTATGTCCAATTAAATTCATTTTGCCCCTTGAAAACAATTTGAAAACCACTTGAAAACCATTTGAAAACCTTGGGCCATTCTCAAAACCACTTCAACCTATCATACTCGGATTGCAAAACCTCGGCTCTGATACCCCTTTGTAACGGCCCAGGATTATGATTCCCAGGTTACGTTTCGAGGGATAAAACCCCTCGTAAGGACCTTGCGCCCCGAGTACAGGTTGAAGGTTTCAAACTTACTTTAACGTTTTCAAAGGGGGATTTCATACCCAAAATCGAAGGGATCGTTGGAATCCCCGGGGAAGTCCCCTGTACCTGTCGTAAGTCTAAGCGTGGAAATCGGAAATAGTGTGACTAGCGGAAATAAGCGTAATACAAGAGGGTGCCACGGCAGAGCCGGGTCAAAACGGAGTCAAGTATAAATCCAAAATATAATCAGAGTCTAGTGAAGTCTATACTCCAACGCTCACTCTCCGCCGACAAAATGACCCGTGCAAATAGGCAAACAGCACCGATAGGATGAACATAGATAATACCTAAAAAAATTGATATGGGGCGGGATCAGATCGATGCCCACTTTTCTGCATCCCAACCATAAGCACACATATACGCTATTCCTAATAAAGATGCTTCTAGATGCATGGCGGAATAGTAACACACTAACATGCTCCTAGGATCAAGTGCATAATAATAGTAAGGCCTTAGCATAGAATACCAAGTGGTATATCCCTCTCCTACCTCCACCCCTTCCGATAGGTGGAGACTGGCCAGCTCGTGAATGCATTCATTCATAATTGGGCGGCACGCATGCCTAACCCGCTCCACAATAAAGCCCGCAGGCATATAATAAAAGGAAGTGCATGACTCGATTGACTCAGGGTACCCGATGAAGCTGGGCTACCCTATGACCCTAGCAATGACTCTAGTTACTTCACAGATAACGGCCGTTCTGTTTACATACGCACAAAGAAATAGAATGCTCAACGATCGATGCAACCTAGCATGGTACTACATGGCATGCTGATCATGAATGCAACACCTAGTATATCATGCACCTATAGCAGGGAATCACTCTATTCAATCTGAGTAAGCTCCGAAGAGACTTACCTGGTATCGCAGAACAGCAAAAGGCAATCAACCAGGCAATATGAATCCAACACGTCACAGATGATCACCTAACAAGTAATAGTACATGAATGAGTCTATCTTCTAAGGCACACAAAGCATAGAATTATCACACATATAACTTCACAACTTAACATAACAACCGTCACATCATCATTTCCATATTATCAATCTTTTCTCGAAATCTATCATCTCAACATCTCACAACCATACTCAATATAATTCTCCAATTCATCAACTCAAGATAATTCCCATTTCATACTTAACTAATTTGCATGCTATCATCTCACAATCTTACTTAGCATATAATTGCACATCTTCAACATAATCATATATCATTTTAACCACAAATAATAAATCACCACAATATCACATTTTAAATCTCAAACAACATCTTATATTTTAAATCCCAATAATTTACATACTACCTCTAACATCACTTTATTTTAGCATCTTTATAAAATATTTATAAAATCCCAACAATATTTATTTAATCAAAACATCCCTTTTTAATTTACCAAACCAAACCCTTATTTTATTTTAAATCACCAAAACCACCCTCTTATTTTATAAAACCCAAAACCGGCCCCTTTAAAATAGGCCCAACTAGTTGTGCCTAAAACCCAAAACCCGGGCCAACAAAAACAGGCCCAACAACCCAACCCTCTATTCCTCCTTTTTAAAACAAAACCGGGTTTAGGGGAAATAAAAAGGGGAGGGGGACCCAGTGATGATGTGTAAAAAAAAAAGGGCGGGGCCCAGGTGAGGTGTGAGCCGACGTGGCCACGGGGAGGGCCCAACCACTTTCTTCTTCCTCCCTTGGCCGAACAAGGGAAACCCGCAGGGCTTTTGCCCAGAAAAAAATGGCGGAGGAGGAAAGAGAGGGAGGAGGGGTGCTCCGGCGGCGGCGGAGCCGAGCTCCGGCCACCTGGTCTTGTCGGTCACCCCGACGCACCACCCTCGGACAAGAAAGGAAGGAAGAAGGGGGAAGAAGGGCTCACCGAGGTGTTTCGAGGTCTCGTCGGAGGAGCTCGGAGCTCGACTGAGCTCGCCGGCGACGTGGGGAAGCTCCTCGGATCTGGATCAGAGGTATTCGGTCACAAAAGGTGGCCCCTTTAAGCGAGGTTGAGAGCGAGAGGGAGTGAGCTTACCGAACTTGACGGGAAACAGGGGACGCGGAGGAGACGAGGAGGCGCTCGGCGGCGGTGGTGGTTGCTGGCGGCGACGGCGGAGCTCCGGGGAGGTGACGGTGGTGAGGCGTGATGGTGGAGGTGGTGAGGTGCGGCGGTGGTGGAGATGCGAGGTGGGAGCTCAAGGGAGCAAGCTTGCCCCTTTTTTTTTTGTTTGACAGTGAAATGTCGAGAGAAATGGAGAGAGGGGAGCTGGTGGCGGCGGCAGTGCTCCGGGGAGGTGTGGCGGCGTGGTGGAGGTGTGGTGATGGTGGTGTGGTGGCGGCGGAAATGAGGAGGAGGGATGAAGAGTGTACCGAGAGAGAGAGGAGGGATGGACAGCAATGGGTTTGTGGGTTCTAACCCAAAAATCTGATTTCAAAGGTCAATTGCAACACGTCTGATTTTTTTTGGAAGAGGAGTTTTGTTTGTTTGTTAAATTAAGTAACATTAGGTAGAGAGGGAGGTGAGGTGAGGTGAGGATAAGATTTTACCTCAATTAGGAGGTGATGAGTCGGATTAGGATAAGGATTCGGAAATGTGACGGAATCGAGAGCTCGGGTCGGGAATTTAAATTTCCGCTGATTGATCGTTCAAAACCTGAAATGAAAGACGGAATTGATTTTTAGGTCGGAGAATTTGGGTCGGAATTTTATTTTAAATTCATTTTGATTTTCTTTTTCCGAAATTAATATTTTAAAAAAACCGAGCCTTTACAGTTACTTATATGAGTTTTCCTCAAAACATAACCTTATAGTATTATAATAAGAATTTATTACTTAGTATAAGGTTTTATTAGTTACTTATATGAGTTGTCCTCAAAACATAACCTTATAGTATTATAATAAGAATTTATTACTTAGTATAAGGTTTTATTAGTTAGTTATATGAGTTTTCCTCAAAACATAACCTTATAGTATTATAATAATAATTTATTACTTAGTATAAGATTTTATTAGTTACTTATATGAGTTTTCCCCAAAACATAACCTTATAGTATTATAATAATAATTTATTACTTAGTATAAGGTTTTATTAGTTACTTATATGAGTTTTCCTCAAAACATAACCTTATAGTATTATAATAAGAATTTTTTACTTAGTATAAGGTTTTATTAGCAACTTATATGAGTTTTCCTCAAAACATAACCTTATACTATTATAATAAGAATTTATTACTTAGTATAAGGTTATATTAGTTACTTATATGAGTTTTCCTCAAAACATAACCTTATAGTATTATAATAAGAATTTATTACTTAGTATAAGGTTTTATTAGTTAGTTATATGAGTTTTCCTCAAAACATAACCTTATAGTATTATAATAATAATTTATTACTTAGTATAAGATTTTATTAGTTACTTATATGAGTTTTCCCCAAAACATAACCTTATAGTATTATAATAATAATTTATTACTTAGTATAAGGTTTTATTAGTTACTTATATGAGTTTTCCTCAAAACATAACCTTATAGTATTATAATAAGAATTTTTTACTTAGTATAAGGTTTTATTAGCAACTTATATGAGTTTTCCTCAAAACATAACCTTATACTATTATAATAAGAATTTATTACTTAGTATAAGGTTATATTAGTTACTTATATGAGTTTTCCTCAAAACATAACCTTATAGTATTATAATAAGAATTTATTTCTTAGTATAAGGTTTTATTAGTTACTTATATGAGTTTTCCTCAAAACATAACTTTATAGTATTATAATAAGAATTTATTACTTAGTATAAGGTTTTATTAGCAACTTATATGAGTTGTCCTCAAAACATAACCTTATAGTATTATAATAACAATTTATTACTTAGTATAAGGTTTTATTAGTTAGTTATATGAGTTGTCCTCAAAACATAACCTTATAGTATTATAATAAGAATTTATTACTTAGTATAAGGTTTTATTAGTTAGTTATATGAGTTTTCCTCAAAACATAACCTTATATTATTATAATAATAATTTATTACTTAGTATAAGGTTTTATTAGTTACTTATATGAGTTTTCCTCAAAACATAACCTTATAGTATTATAATAAGAATTTATTATTTGTATAAGGTTTTATTAGCAACTTATATGAGTTTTCCTCAAAACATAACCTTATAGTATTATAATAAGAATTTATTACTTAGTATAAGATTTTATTAGTTACTTATATGAGTTTTCCCCAAAACATAACCTTATAGTATTATAATAATAATTTATTACTTAGTATAAGGTTTTATTAGCTACTTATATGAGTTTTCCTCAAAACATAACCTTATAGTATTATAATAAGAATTTATTACTTAGTATAAGGTTTTATTAGCAACTTATATGAGTTGTCCTGAAAACATAACCTTACAGTATTATAATAAGAATTTATTATTTGTATAAGGTTTTATTAGCAACTTATATGAGTTTTCCTCAAAACATAACCTTATAGTATTATAATAAGAATTTATTACTTAGTATAAGGTTTTATTAGTTACTTATATGAGTTTTCCTCAAAACATAACCTTATAGTATTATAATAATAATTTATTACTTAGTATAAGGTTTTATTAGTTAATTATATGAGTTTTCTTCAAAACATAACCTTATAGTATTATAATAAGAATTTATTACTTAGTATAAGGTTTTATTAGTTAATTATATGAGTTTTCCTCAAAACATAACCTTATAGTATTATAATAAGAATTTATTTCTTAATATAAGGTTTTATTAGTTACTTATATGAGTTTTCCTCAAAACATAACCTTATAGTATTACTAGGAAGGCAGACCCGTGCTACGCCCGGGACATATTTTTTAAATCAAATATGTGTACTTTGTGAATAACGAAAGATTATTTAATGCAAAATCAAATTTGTAATGATTTATTTAGCCATTTCTTCCTAAAGACATATGTTCTCTGCCCATATTTTATGATTTCTCTAAAAACTGGTTGTGGCTTGAGTTTTAGATTTTCTTAGAGGTACGTGATTAATTTTTTCAGAGAGGCCAAATTTCGAATAGAAAACATTTTTTTTTTGTAGAGTGAGATATTAGATTTAGGGGTTTAGGGTTTTGTTTGTGAGGATTTGTTTGATGCACTTTCTAAAGGGTTTTAGGATTTTTTATTTGATATATCGCTCTAAAAAAGCTCTAACATATAGAATAAGATTATAAAGCGTAATAAGATATAATTAATACATATATAAATAAATATTTATCGAATTTTTTCTGACATTATTTTCTTTTGGGAGAAAATTGTTCCAAAATTAACCATTAAATGACATATAAGTCTCTATGCATCAGTTTTACTATTATATATATATATATTAAGTATAAAATAAGATACAATTATATGGACTTATTACTTGAATGTATTTTGCATATTCACATTCTTCGTGTATTTGATTTTCAAATCAACAAAATTAAAACCAATTTATAAAGAGCAAATGATTTATTTGGACATAAAATATTAGAAAATCATATACACGAATCCGTATAATATTTGATAAACCTTATGCATGATGCACATGGTCCAGGATTAGTTATTACAGAGTACTATAATGAGATAGTTCAACACCCTTAAAGAATTCAATATCAAAGCAAATGGGAATAAAATTAAATACTGTAGTATAAGTTGAAGGGGCTATCAATAGTAAATGATGCATACTATTGTAAGAAACTTAAATTTCATTGTTATAATTACCCATCATCATTCATTATAAGGGTGTTACAAAATGTGGTTTGACAAAACTAAAAGATTACTTCATTTTCTTTTTTTTTTTTGATCCGTGGACCACTTCATTTTCTAACCTCCCTATAATTGATCATTTAAATAATTGAATTAATTGTTCATTTAATTTATAGGAAAAACTCACTCTTTCGAAACCTCACTTTAGTTTTAACATCTATCATATTTAAAAAGGTAAATTAATTTTGTATTTTTTTTCTTTTTTTTTTAAAAAACTCTCACGTACTCTGGATCCTTTAATTGAATGCCCACTTTATGATACTCCGTATTGCTTATTTTCTGAAATCAAATAAAAATATAATTTTGCTATAAAAAAACAGGGCAATGCTTAATTAATTAAAGAACAATAGAGAAGATTTAAAAAATGGCTTATATTTTTAATTGAGATAAGTGTATGTATATATTATAATAGTTGAATCAAAATTTGAGAGATATTACCTGTGTTGGAGTGTGTATTGTGTGTCTTTATGCAGTGGTCATTGTTTCACAAAGCTTCGGCCTGCCCTTGTATTGTTTTGCTTGTATAATTAAGGATCACTCTAATGTTATTTGTGCACACTCGATGTGTATACCAAATGCTTAGATGAAGTGTAAGTGGACATTCCTTTAAAGGAAAACAAAGATCTCTCATGGTGAATGTAACGGCCCAGAATTATGATTTCTGGGTTACGTTTCAAGGGATAAAACCCCTTGTTCGGATCTTGCAATCCAGGTACGGGTCGAGGTTTGAAATTCTAGACTGACATTTTCAAAAGGGGGATTTCATACCCAAAATCGAAGGGATCGTTGGAATCCCCGGGGAAGTCCTCTGTACCTGTCGTAAGTCTAAGCGTGGAAATTAGAAATAGTGCGACTAGCAGAAATAAGTGTAATACAAGGGGGTGCCACGGCGGAGCCGGGTCAAAACCAAATCAATACGCGTATTTGTCGAAATGTAAGGTTAGACAATTACTTTACAATCGCCCAAGAGAGTTCCCACGTCACAGAAGCAAGGAGCAATAATGCTGCAAAACAAACCTAAAAAAAATGTATGCGGGGCGGTGTCAGATCGAAGCCCTACGCAATATAGTCCCAAACAAGCAGACACATACACACGCTAGTCCTGATAAAGATGCTTCTAGATGCAAGGCGGAATATTAACACACTAACATGCCCCTAAGATCAAGTGCGTAAATATAATAAGGCCTTAGCACCGAATACCAAGTGGTATATCCCTCTCCTACCTCCACCCCTTCCGATAGGTGGAGACTGGCCAGCTCGTGAATGCATTCATTCATAATAGGGCGGCACGCATGCCTAACCCGCTCCACAAATAAGCCCGCAGGCATCTCAAAATAAAAGGAAGTGCATGACTCGATTGACTCAGGGTACCCGATGAGGCTGGGCTACCCTATGACCCTAGCAATGACTCTAGTTACTTCACAGATAACGGCCGTTCTGTTTACAAAAGCAATGAGTAAACGAATGCTCAATCATGAGTGCAATCCTAGCAGGATACTACATGTCATGCTTTATTATGAATGCAAGCACCTAGTATGCACATGGCTACAAGCAGGGAGATCCCTCTTTTCGAATCTGAGTGAGCTCATATAGGAACTCACCTGGAAGTGCAGAACAGCAAGATAACACAAGCAATGGCCCAAATGCAAGTCCAAAAGCAATACACACCTATCATCAAGTAAATTCCATAAGCTACCAGACCGACACCCATACACACATAACCCACGTTCTCAACATTCCCAAAACCAATCGATACTAAACCATTTTCCAAAATCTTTTCGATGCGATCAACTTCAACCAAAACCATTTAATCAAAACAATCGATAAATCTCACGAATTTATTTCTCAACTCTTAAATCTCAAATTAGATCAACTCACTTTCAAAATAATTTCCCAAATCCTATCTGGTCAAAATCCATTAATAAAATATTATCCTTTAAATCCACTTACTATTATTATTTTATCAACAACTCCGACAAGGTTAGATCATTTCCAAAAATCCTCTTCTTAATTTCTATTAAATTCTTTTCCAACCTTTAAAACTTTTTCAAATCCAAGTCCAAACATTATACTTTAAATCTCAATAATAATATTATATATTATAGTATCCCATTTATTTAATATATTCATAAGTCTTAAAATTCTTTCCTCAAATCAACATACATAACCCATTTTAATCAAATTAGGCCCAAATACATTTCCTTTATTAAAACAAAATCTCGGCCCATCAAAATAGGCCCAAAA